>ONZH01019951.1:0-19001 GCA_900303285.1 Rhinella marina
TCAAGTGTCAGGGGAGCCACGGTCCAATGGCACGACGGCGACCCCTACAGGTGAGATCAGGTGCCACAGACTGAAAATAAAGAAAAACTCCCCGTAAATAACGGCCCTCCCATCCATTTCCATACCTGAGACTTAACAGGACACAAGCACAATTGTGGCTGCAGCTGTAGAGGTGACTAGAGTATTAGACATGATGTTAATTCTGCTCAGAGAGCAGAGGTATTACCTCAATGTCAGGAGGCTGCCACGTCTGTAACATTGTGGATTAGTGAGGTTCACAGTGGTACAAACTCTTCTGTTACAGGACGGCCATCATCCCAGATAATGAAATATGAAGACCAGGACTACATGAAGGTGCCAGTGGTGGCCCCCGGATTAGACAGTACAGGAGCCACATCTAGAGGTGAGACGTCTCCAGAGCACTGGAAGTTCATCATCACTTCTGGACCTCTTCCTTACATATCCAGCATTTAACCATGGCTCACGCTGAGCCGAAGCCATAGCCGCCAGGTTTCTGCTGTTTTAAACAGACATCTAGGGCTAATGTTTGTGATCGGTGATAAATCCGATCACAGACATTTAACCCCTCAGATGCCATGGTCAGTTGTGATCACTGCCTCTAAGAGGCCTTTCTTCTGGAGAGCTGCGCGCACAAGGTCCGAACAGCTTTACCGTGCTGAGATTGGGGAAGCTGTTTGTTGTGGTAGACTGGAGCCTTAGGAAGGAACCCACGGGCAGAGCTCGGTAGGAGGTATTGCTGCAATAGGACTATGGACCCTTATTCTCGGGATTGGTGGGGGCCCATCAGTCAGAATGCCACTGATCTAACAGTCGCTCCATTCAGTGGGTAGGTGATAACTTCTTATTTTCAAAATGCCCCTTTAAATAGCCCTTTATAAAAGTCCTCTTATATATGGCAGTGTGTGATGTCATCATTACTGTGGTCTGTGATGTCATTATTAAAGAGGACCTCTCCCCGCTCCTCACATGCCTGTTTTAATATCTTCATGCATTCCCCATGTAATAACAATTTTGGAGCATCTATTCTTATGTCTCCATGTTGTGCCATTCCTTTATTATTTGCACTAGAAGTGATGAATGAATTGCTATTTGTCTTCATTAAGGGAACAGAGGGGAGGTAACCAGTTGGGGGTGTGTATCTGCACAGTCTGAACATGACAGCACTGATTGGCTAGAGTCAGACTGTGCAGGGACACACCCCCAACTTGTTACCTCCCCTCTGTTCCTTTACTGAAGGCTAATAGCAATTCACATATAACTTCTAGTGCAAATAATAAAGGAATGACACAACATAGAGACCTAAGAATAGATGTTCCAGAATTGTTATTACATGGGGAATGCATGGAGCTATTAAAACAGACATGTCAGGAGCGGTGAGAGGTCCTCTTTAAGTGATGGACACTGCTCTTATAGCAGCACAAACTCTCTCTGGTCACATAGTATGTGCGAAATGCCGATAAACTATAGTCCTCTTCCAAGGGCAACCAGCTCTGGATGTGACTGGAGAATAAGACGTGATATCTGTATGGCTCAGCAAGGAGTATTAAAGTAAATTTAAAGTGATTGTACAGTGAATGTGTACATCAGTAGTTATGAGTCAGAGCAGCTGGGCTTGTATTTTCCTTGAAGATGTTTCACTAGTCATCCAACTGGATTTGGCTATTACAATGGCTTCTACTAAAAAATCTCATACTGGTGAGTCGTGCCTCAGTTATGGAGGTATGAAGTTGATTGCATTTGCATGGCTGAAGCTATTAGGTGCGATTAAACTGCCTCAGGAGAGTTGTAAGAACAGCATTGTAAGTGGCAGGCTCTCCTGTGCCGGGCCATAAGTGTACCTAAGTGTAGCTACTGTACGGTTCTTGGCTCTCCTCACTACTGGACTGCATACACATTATTGCTTTTTTTGTGTTTTGGCATTGGGACTGTTGGGTGGACCTGTCTCTGTGTGCTACAGGATTTAAAGCAGACAGGGATACCACAGCCATGTATGGAAGTTCTTCTGTCTGCCCTGCTTCTAAGAAAAGACCAGTCTAGGTATCTGCAAGTTGTAAGGATTCCTTTCAGATGTTCAGTTTCTCTTGTCTTAGCCTCTTCACTGGTTGAGATCTTCCCGGCCGATAGTGTAGAATTCTAATGGCCCCCAGTTTGTGATCCAGAGGATGATGGGCATCAAACAGCAGGTACTGGTCCGTATTAGTAGGTTTCTTGTAGACTACAGTTTCCACCCTCCGACTGTAACTAAGCAGGCTAAGAAAGTCTGTGTAGTGTTCTACACATCTTCCTGAGCAAAACTGATGTTATGGTCCACTGTGGTGATCTGATTGTCTGCCACTTACAATGCGGTTCTAACACCTCTCCTGAGGCAGTTTAAGCACAACTAATAGCTTCAGTCATGTAAATGCAATAAAAACCTTACCTCCACGACTGAAGCACAAATAACCAGTATTTAATGCCGGAGATTTCTTGTGCAAGTCATTGTAATTGAGAAAGTCAGTTGGATGACTAGCGAAAAGTCTTCAAGAAAAAAAATGCCAGTTTCAGTACCCAGAGCCCCATCGATATCAGCCACTGATAGAGGAGCAGTTACATGGCCTCTGGTGACACATTGTTTGGTTATATATCCAGGTCAGGTGACCACCAAGACAATCAAACAAGAGGAACCAGAGTATATCAAGGTGTCAGTTGGAGGGCAAGGACCGGTCAATACCACAGTATCATCAAGAGGTAAGAAACAGCAAAGACATGTGACTCTTTTCCATTGGAATTTGGGACCCATAGGTCACTGAGATGTGAGTCCAGGTCATATCACACCCAGGACACCATTATTATAATGACCAGCCCCGGAGCCACCACCTCCTCACGAGGAACTATAGGGACTGAGCTCATTAACTAGGACATAGACATTCCCTCATAGTGTGTAGTCTTCAAGGCCTTAAAGGGACTGTCCCATTTCACAAATTATGACATATCGCTAGGTGTGGGTCCCTCTCCTGTCTCCAGAACAGGGCACCCGAAGTGCAAGAAGAGCATCTGTGCATGGGCAGCCACCCTCCATCTATAGCAGTTAATGGAGAGGACACCATGCATGTGAAGGCCGCTCTCCATTTACTTCAGGGGCCCCGTTCTGGACATTGAACAAGAAAGCGCTCAATTGATTGCGTCTTTTATGTGGATATTGAAATCTTTGACGACCTTGTGGTGAACGAACAAAAACCCAGTGATGATTGCAGCATTGAAAGTATAAAACTAAACTGAAAGTCTAAACCAGCGTGCGTTGTGATGTGCAATGTTCAGTATGTAAGCACTTCTACAGAGTAGTCAGTGGACACACACGCATTTAGGGTAATAGTTGTCACCTCTTCTCAGTCTTATTTTTGTAGGCCAAGGTGGACAACCATGAGAGCAGAAACAGGTTGTATCAGGAGCTTATTGATCTCTGTAAGGATCAGGTAATGCACTTGAGCAAGACCCGACGGCCGTTATTTCATGGTGATCATTTCTAGCAGTCACTTATTTGTTTTAAATGGGGTTGTCCCACGAAAAATATTCTACAGTTTTCAAACCAGCACCTGGATCTAAATACTTTTGTAATTGCATGTAATTAAAAATTTTGTATAACTACTGAGTCATTCAGTAAAATGTATCTGTATAGTGCCACTTAATTTCTTTGATCTCCTCACTGAGAAGGCCGCACATGCTCAGTTTCATCTTTCAACTGTCTCCTGAGCTGTGATAGGGAGAGCTGAGACACGCCTCCTGAGCTGGATAGGGAGAGCTGAGACACGCCTTCTGAGCTGATAGGGAGACTGAGACACGCCTCCTGAGCTGTGATAGGGAGAGCTGAGACACGCCTCCTGAGCTGTGATAGGGAGAGCTGAGACACGCCTCCTGAGCTGTGATAGGGAGAGCTGAGACACGCCTCCTGAGCTGTGATAGGGAAGCTGAGACTGAGCTGTGATAGGGAGAGCTGAGACACGCCTCCTGAGCTGTGATAGGGAGAGCTGAGACACGCCCTCCTGAGCTATAGGGAAGACACTCCCCTTGAGCTGTCAGCTTGATATAAATCTTGCAGAGCAATGAAGGTTGGAGGTCCTTGGCTGTCCTCCTTTTGCCTTAGATCGAAGTTTGTTCTTCCATGGTTGTCCTCCCTTGTCTTGGGTCCTAGGTTGAAATCCATCTTCTTCATTGGTTGTCCTCCTTTTGCTTACAGAGGAACCCCCGCAAAAATTTTTATTCTCTGACCTGTTAGAAAGGTGCATGATGTAATCTATAGTGAATGTAATCTTCTCATCAGAGACTGTATTTGTGAGTTATCCCCTCTCTTCTAATTGTAGCTGGGTCATGTGACCAACTCCCTGACCTCCAGCTGACCCAGGCAGGACAGGAAGCCAGTTACTGCTCTATTCATTCCTATGAGACTGAGAGTGAGGCTCCCATAGGAATACATAGAGAAATAGACTTCTGTCCACACATAAGATGCTGTGTCAGTTGGTGAGTCTGATTGCTGGTCACATGACACAGATGAGAAGCATCAGGGAGATATAACTCACAAATACAGAGACTGATAAGAAAATGACATTCACTACACATTACACGATGTACATTTCTAGCAGGAAAAAAAAAAAAATTTTTGTGGGAGTTCTTCTTTAAGATCATAGATTAGCGTTCATGTTCTTCTATAGTTGTCCTCTGTTGCGTTAGGTCCTAGGTTGGAGTTCCTTGGCTGTCCTCCTTTTGCCTTAGATTGGAGTTTGTTCTTCCGTGGTTGTCCTCCCTTCAGCACTGATGTAAGCTTTGTCTACCCACTAGACAAACATTGTAGAACACTTCTGAAAACTGTGAACCAAAAAGGTTGTGTTACCCGTAGTACCAGTCAGATTGCAGCTCTCAATTTATGTTGGAGAAGTGAAGTAGATGGTGGACACCAGTAGTCCATCTGAAACTATATCTGGTTGTATGTATGGACTGACTTTTTTGACTTTGTTGTGATTATCCCAAGACACATTGATTAGATGGTCGAGCGACCTACGTATCGTCTTTGCAGTAAACCTGATCCTTGGAGGGTGTCCACCATAGAAGGACCGCAAAGGCGGGACAATGACTTGCGCGAACCAGATACCACAGTGCAGCACAATATACTGCCCCAGCAGGACCACATAAATATACCGCCCCAGCAGAACCAGATACACAGTGCAGTACAATATACTGCCCCAGCAGAACCAGATACCACAGCGTGCAGCACATGCGCCCCAGCAGAACCAGATACCAGTGTGCCAGTACAATATTACTTGCCCAGCATACTGCCCAATATACAGCAGAACCAGTGCATATACTGCAGGACCAGATACCAGCAGCAGAACCAGATACCACAGTGCAGCACAATATACTGCCCCGCAGAACCAGATACCACAGTGCAGCACAATATACTGCCCCAGCAGAACCAGATACCACAGTGCAATATACTGCCCCAGCAGAACCAGATACCAGAGTACCACAGTGCAGCACAATATACTGCCCCAGCAGACCAGATACCACAGTACAGCAGCAATATACTGCCCCAGCAGAACCAGATACCACAGTGCAGCCAAATATACTGCCCAGCAGAACCAGACCACAGTGCAGCAAATATACTGCCCCAGCAGACCAGATACCCACAGTACAAGCAGTGCAGCAGAACCAATACCACAGTATACCACAGTGCAGCACAATATACTGCCCCAGCAGAACCACAGTACCAGCCATATACTGCCCCAGCAGGACCAGTACCACAGTGCCAGCCACAATATACTGCCCCAGCAGACCAGTACCACAGTGCAGACAAATATTACTGCCCCAGCAGAACCAGATACCACAGTGCAGGCCAATATACTGCCCCAGCAGAACCAGATACCACAGTACAGCACAATATACTGCCCCAGCAGAACCAGATACCACAGTGCAGCACAATATACTGCCCCAGCAGAACCAGATACCACAGTGCAGCACAATATACTGCCCCAGCAGAACCAGATACAGAAACCAGTACAGCACAAATACTGCCCCAGCAGAACCAGATACCACAGTGCAGCACAATATACTGCCCCAGCAGAACCAGATACCACAGTGCAGCACAATATACTGCCCCAGCAGAACCAGATACCACAGTGCAGCACAATATACTGCCCCAGCAGAACCACATAATTAATGCTGAGGGCATCAGACCATTATGTATCCGGCTGGCGGCCATGAGAAGGGTTCGGGCAGCCCTCCTGACCACCGGCCCACAGGGTAATTTCCGACTAGGGTCTGTGGCCTGCTCCGCCCTTGCTTATATTATTCTTATAATGAAACGTCCAGAACCTTTCCAGTCTTGTTTTACGTGGCCTCTGATTGTCCTCTAAACGCCTGTTCAGACAGGACGTGACCACCACCTCTAAACTTTACTTTGTTCTGTGCCAAAATGACAGATGCGGGTGAGCCGACCCTACATATTTGTGATACCGCGTCGCCCTCACAATTCCCCGCGACTCAGGTCTCTAGCTCTCTCGGATCTCAGTCTACATCCGCCCCCTCTCCCGGAGCCCCGCGTCTGCGAATTGTAAAGTTCACCGAGAAGGAACTCGACGTCCTTGTGGACCTGGTGATAGAGAATTACTCCAAGCTTTTTGGCAATGAAGCGGACATTACTCCCAGCGTGGCCAAGAATGCCATGTGGCAGGCCATAGCCAATGAAGTGAGCGCGATAGGAGTGGCCTCGCGCACCAGTGATAAAGTCAAGAAGCGGTGGAAGGATGCAAAGCGCAAAATGAACGAGAAGCTGAGTGAAGCCGCCGCTCACGTTGCCGAGACGGGACGCCGACCGCCGCCGCACCTGAGGCTGGCACCGTACGAGCAGAGGCTGAGAGATTTCTTCAAGCCAGAATACAGCAAAGAGGTTGACTGGAACCAAGACAAGGAAGACCTGCCCGAGGAGGTGGAAGCCGGTAAATAGTCTTATTTTGTGTCTTGTGGAAAGGTTGCTTAGTCTGGTTTTAGTAGACTCCATGTGAAGTGCCAGGGGCCACTGAGAAAACGTGGGACCTAGTGGTGTGGATGTTTCATTTCTGTAGTCACATCCGCCAGACCGGCCATTGTCCCCAGACACCACTTACATACTCTTCTACCAGCTCTGGTGAGGATGACCCAGAAGGATAACAATACCCCTGGTGGTCTGGTGGGTTAGTAATATTACCCCGTCATAATTTCTTTGATGTCTGGCGGATAAGTAATACCACCCATTCTTTCTAGTAGGATAATAATATCCTTGGTGGTCTAGTGGGTTAGTAACACTGCCCTTGCTTTAAAATAGGTTAGTAACAATACCCATGGTGGTCTAGTGGATTTGTTATGCTAACCCTTGATAATATCCTTGGGGTATAATGGATAAGTAATATCAACAGTGTCTTCTAGTAAGATAATGAGAATATCCTGGGTGATCTAGTGGGTTACTAATGCTGCAAAGTTTTTCTAGTCGGTTACTAACAATATCCCCGGTGGTCTTGTAGGTTAGTAATATTACCCCATCATGATTTCTTTGGTGTCTAGTAAGTAAGTAATATCACCCATGCTTTCTTGTAGGATATAATAACCCTTGTGCTCTAGTGGGATACTAATACTACTTTATTACTACAAAAGGGGGACCCTATCTGGATAATGGTTTATTAATTTATATTCACCACAAACAGCCTAACCGGCTCTTAACCAATATTGTATAAGAGCCGGTTAGGCTGTTTGTGGTGAATATATACTAATACTACTCATGCTTTCTAGTACAATAGTAACAATACTCTTGGAGTCTAATGAGTTAGTAATACTGCCTTTTCTTTCAAATAGATTAATAACAATACTCATGGTGGTCTAGTGGATTAGTTATACTAACCCATCATAATAGTTTCCCAGTGGATTAGTAATACTACCAGTGTTTTATAGTAAGGTAATAATATCCTGGGTGAGCTAGTGGGTTACTAATACTACTATTGTTCTATTAGGATAGTAGCAATATCCCTGGTGTCTGGTGAGTTAGTAATAATACTACCCATGTTTTCTATTAGAATAACTAATAATAATCTCGTAGAATAGTTATCCCCGATGTCTAGTGTTAATAACAGTATCTCTGGTAGTTTAGTGGATTAGTAACCCTACCCATGTTTTCAGTAGGATAATAACAATGTCCCTGGTGTCTGGTGGGTTAATAATACTATCTATGTGTTCCGGTAGCATAACAACAATATCCCTGGTGTCAGGTGGATAAATAACACTACTTATGCTTTCTAGTAGGATAATGACATTATTCTTGGATTAGTAATATTACCGTTACCTACTAACAGGTTAATAATATCCCTGGAGGTCTAGTGTTTTATTAATGCTACTCATGTTTTCTAGTAAGATAATATTAATATGTCTGGTGTGTTAGTGATACTTCAAATGTTTTCTAATGGAATAACTAATAATAGTATAGTTGAATAGCCATCCCTGGTGGTCTAGTGCTTTCTGGTAGGTTAATAACAATATCTTTGGTAGTTAGTGGGTTAGGATACTACCCTGTGATAATTATAATTGTGTTGCTGTCCAGTGAATAAGTGATCCTACCCATCTAGGATAAGTAGGATAACAATATCCCTGGTGGTCTAGTGGGTTAGTACTATTACCCGTGTTATCTAGTAGGAGCACAATATCCCTGGTGGTGTAGTTGGTTAGTATTATTACCCATGTAGGATAACAATATCCCTGGTGGTGTAGTGGTTAGTATTATTACCATTGTAGGATAATACAATATCCCTGGTGGTGTAGTGGGTTAGTATTTATTACCTTATGTAGGATAACAATATCCCTGGTGGTGTAGTGGGTTAGTATTATCACCCATGTAGGATAACAATATCCCTGGTGGTGTAGTGGGTTAGTATTATTACCCATGTAGGATAACAATATCCCTGGTGGTTTAGTGGGTTAGTACTATTACCTATGTAGGATAACAATATCCCTGGTGGTGTAGTTGGTTAGTATTATTACCCGTGTTATCTAGTAGGATAACAATATCCCTGGTGGTGTAGTTGGTTAGTATTATTACCCATGTAGGATAACAATATCCCTGGTGGTGTAGTTGGTTAGTATTATTACCCATGTAGGATAACAATATCCCTGGTGGTGTAGTTGGGTTAGTATTATTATACCTGTGTTATCAGTAGGATAATAACTATCCCTGGGTGGTAGTGGGTTAGTAATTATTACCCATGTTATCTAGTAGGATAACAATATCCCTGGTGGTTTAGTGGGTTAGTACTATTACCTATGTAGGATAACAATATCCCTGGTGGTGTAGTTGGTTAGTATTATTACCCGTGTTATCTAGTAGGATAACAATATCCCTGGTGGTTTAGTAGGTTTAGTATATTACCTATGTAGGATAACAATATCCCTTGGTGTGTAGTTGGTTTATATTACCCGTTTATCTAGTAGGATAACAATATCCCTGTGGTGTAGTTGGTTAGTACTATTACCCATGTTATCTAGTAGGATAACAATATCCCTGGTGGTGTAGTTGGTTAGTATTATCACCCATGTTATCTAGCAGGATAACAATATCCCTGGTGGTGTAGTGGGTTAGTACTATTACCTATGTAGGATAACAATATCCCTGGTGGTGTAGTTGGTTAGTATTATTACCCATGTAGGATAACAATATCCCTGGTGGTGTAGTAGGTTAGTAATTACCCATGTAGGATAACAATATCCCTGGTGGTGTAGTTGGGTTAGTATTATTACCGTTTTATGTTGTAGGATAACAATATCCCTGGTGGTGTAGTGGGTTAGTACTATTACCCATGTTATCTAGTAGGATAACAATATCCCTGGTGGTGTAGTTGGTTAGTATTATCACCCATGTTATCTAGCAGGATAACAATATCCCTGGTGGTGTAGTTGGTTAGTATATCACCATGTTAGCAGATAACAATATCCCTGGTGGTGTAGTTGGTTAGTAATTACCCCATCTAGTAGGATAACAATATCCCTGGTGGTGTAGTTGGTTAGTACTATTACCCATGTTATCTAGTAGGATAACAATATCCCTGGTGGTGTAGTTGGTTAGTATTATCACCCATGTAGGATAACAATATCCCTGGTGGTGTAGTTGGTTAGTACATACCCCTGGTGGTGTATGTTATCTAGCAGGATAACAATATCCTGGGGTGTAGTTGGTTAGTACTATTACCCATGTTATCTAGTAGGATAACAATATCCCTGGTGGTGTAGTTGGTTAGTATTATCACCTATGTAGGATAACAATATCCCTGGTGGTGTAGTGGGTTAGTATTATCACCCATGTAGGATAACAATATCCCTGGTGGTGTAGTGGGTTAGTATTATCACCCATGTAGGATAACAATATCCCTGGTGGTGTAGTGGGTTAGTACTATTACCCATGTTATCTAGTAGGATAACAATATCCCTGGTGGTGTATTTGGTTAGTATTATCACCCATGTAGGATAACAATACCCATGTAGGATAACAATATCCCTGGTGGTGTAGTGGGTTAGTATTATCACCCATGTAGGATAACAATATCCCTGGTGGTGTAGTGGGTTAGTATTTATGACCGTTGTTTAGTTCCCTGGATATCCCTTTTATTCAGTATTCCTGTATCTCCCTGGTCTTCAGTGGGTTAGAGTGGATTTTTCCTATTGACTATAGAGCAGGCAGTAAAGTCTGACATGGACCCTTTTCTGACGACCGTTGACACCTTTGTGGTGAGCGATGTACAGCGCCCATCTACGATTCCCGGAACACCGCCATCAAGTGGTTTGGTTACGTTTCGTTATCAGGCCTGGTTCAGACAGTACAGGACTGTATGTTGGGACAAATGAAATGGAGAGGATAGGAAAAGCGGCCTCAGAAGAATGAATGAGATTGAAAGCAGCAACCAAGAAAATCCCGGGGTTTCCAGTCATGTAGAATTTGTCTAGATTTGTAGAAATTGGGACTTTGCTTTGTGGGATCGTGAGGAAGTTTGAGAGCCAACATGGGCATGGAGCAGTATTCGTAACAGTAGAATATCTGGTAACACGTAACTCTTCTGTGTTTAGAGCCCATAGACTGCGTCCACCCGGAGGTGGCCAGAAGCTTCTCTCCTCAATGCCAGGACGCTGCTGAGGACTCCAGCAAAGACTCTTCCGAAGAACCATCCATCATCTCACCAGACTGTCGGCCTCATCCCTCAGACGTCATGGAAGAAACGGCTCCAGAATCGGAGCCTGATCCACACGACCACCACCAGTTCTCCACTATAAGCAGCACCCTACACAACCTGACCTCCCACCAGCGGCAGTCCAACCTCCTCATGCAGGAGCAGAACGCCATCTTGTCTCAGATCGCGTACTCGCTGAACCTCCTGCAGATCCAGCAGACAGACGGACTGGCCACCTTGGGCAACATTATACAGAGGGGCATTGAGGTCATACGTCCTGCCTCGTCTATGGCGCCCAATGATCGGACCACAGAGCACTCCAGCGTCCACACAGGACTGCGGCGGCAGGTGATGAACATAAGCCACGGCGATCAGCCCGTCCCCCCGAAAAGAAAAATTACCTAGTCCACCGACACCCCCCAAACAGATCGTGGTCAGTTCTAATGATTTTTCAGGCCCGGTGATTATTTTTTAGAAATTGTCTCTGAATATAAAATATTTGATTTTAATATTATTGTTTTAAATAAAGAAAAGAGATTTTAAAAACAGTTTAGAAAGTTTTATTTCTTATGTGTGGTGAATGGTGGAGGGAAGGCGTTTTGTGACCCGACGAGCCCCCAATGATGTTAGGCTGCAGGTGCGGAGGTTCCCAGCGGTGGTGTGGGATAGAGATGACATGGAGTGTGCCAAGGTCACAGCTATAGCTGTCTGTATAGAGGCGACCGAAAGCTGAACATGATGTGGACAACTACTCATTCAGCCCACAATATGCCATACATGTCAGCAATCTTCTAAGGGGCGTCCTGAAGGCCCTCGTACACAGGACTGATGATTGTGAGCGAATATACGTAGGCTAGGCTCCCCACCCATCTGGTAAATGCTTGATTATCAGCCGATCAGATCTTTATGCAGCCACAAAAATAATCTGTTGCTGGTAAAGATGGGATGTGCTGTGGACAACATGCAGACTGGGGGAAGAACGATCATACTAACGATCATTCATTCCCATGCAGTTTGCATTAGCCTGTGTTAAGGCCATTTTAAAAAAATGCTGTGGTGCCAGTTGCGGCCCTGCGTCAAAGGACTATTTGTCGTGTGAAAGGACTATTTAGGAGTTATGTCATGAATAGTACAAAAAGTATACAAGTCAAGCATAATATAGTAACATAGTAACATAGTTTATAAGGCAGTAAAAGACATCTGTCCATCCAGTTCTCCTGTTATCCTACAAGTTGATCCAGAGGAAGGCAAAAAAAACCCTGTGAGGTAGAAGCCAATTTTTCTCACTTTAGGGGAAAAAATTCCTTCCCGACTCCAATCAGGCATCAGAATAACTCCCTGGATCAACGACCCCTCTCTAGTAACTATAACCTGTAATATTATTACCTCCAGAAATACATCCAGGCCTCTCTTGAACTCTTTTAGTGAACTTACCATCACCACCTCCTCAGGCAGAGAGTTCCATAGTCTCACTGCTCTTACCGTAAAGAATCCTCTTCTATGTTTGTGTACAAACCTTCTTTCCTCCAGACGCAGAGGATGTCCCCTCGTCACAGTCACAGTCCTGGGGATAAATAGATGATGGAGAGATCTCTGTACTGACCTCTGAATATATTTATACATAGTTATTACATCTCCCCTCAGTCGTCTTTTTCTAAAGTGAATAAGCCTAATTTTGATAATCTTTCTGGGTACTGTAGTCCACCCATTCCAGTTATTACTTTAGTTGCCCTCCTCTGAACCCTCTCCAGCTCTGCTATGTCGGCCTTGTTCACAGGAGCCCAGAACTGTACACAGTACTCCATATGTGGTCTGACTAGTGATTTGTAAAGTGGAAGGACTATGTTCTCATCACGGGCATCTATGCCTCTTTTGATGCAACCCATTATCTTATTGGCCTTGGCAGCAGCTGTCTGACACTGGTTTCTACAGCTTAGTTTGCTGTTTACTAAAATTCCTAGGTCCTTTTCTATGTCAGAGTTACCCAATATTTTACCATTTAGTATGTACTGGTGACTTGCATTATTCCTTCCCATATGCATAACCTTACATTTGTCAGTGTTATAGGTCATGACAATCTTTCTCTAACCAGCCCTGTACCTCGCGTGGATCCAGAGATCTCTCCATTCATTACTGTAGTTGCTCTGCTAGATTTTCTTCAGGCTAGAAACTCGCGGGAGTGTCATTTCTACTGCAGCTCAGGGGTGTGTCTTTTCTTGTGCATCTCTCCCTGTCACAGCTCTGGAGCTTGTCAATTCTCAGGTCGGTGTGTCCTTTTTGCCTGCAGCTTTCCTCTGTAAACTTTCACAGCTTTTAACAGTAGATACAGTTGAAGGATGGAACTGGGCATGTGTGACCACCACGGCGAGGTGAATAGAGACATGAGAAAACACAAACTACAGGTGGCGCTGTGCAGATACATTTTATTGAATACCTCAGTGAGCATACTAAATGTTTAATTATGCAGTTACAAAAGTATTCAGATCCAGAAGCCAATTTTAAAACAAATGTAATTATTTTTCATGGGACAACCCCTTTAACCCATAAATGTGTATATAATACAGTTTTACACTCTTCGATGGTCGGGAAAACTGATACGTTGAGTGGATTGGCAATGTATTTGCTTTTACTCCCAGGTTTGTGGCCACGTGGACCTACATTCTAGAAGCACCTTTCTACCAAATTCCATGATGACCAGTAACAGTCCTGGATACTTGTCCCAGAACAGCCCTTATTTGTGGCCCTTTATGTTCTACGAAATTTGAGATTTTGGGGCCCTTTCACTGGGACCACCGGACTTACTGCAGCACATATCGAGGGTTGTTTTTGGAGGTGCAGCCAAGATAAGTGATGGATCATACTTCTGAAAAGTACTACTCATTCTGTGATACTCCTGTATGGTAACACGCCGGCCACTCCTTGACCTGTCTCCTCTATCCTGAAGAGAGTTAAAAAGCCTCCGATGCTGACGTTAAATGGCGGCTCTGGGGACTAAAGACCCTGGTTTATATTTATCCTTTTGTCTGTCCCACAAGTGGTGTCGTTCCATCTGTGAGGACATTGTAAATGGTCTCCCCTCTCTTGTGTGACCAGATCCGCACAGTCCTTTTTGGTCCACTGTCTGACATGATCCTGGATTCAAAGCAGAAGTCTGACATTTATACTCCCTATGACTGATCGCACAGAAATAGCAGTAAAAAGAAATATGCTTGGTCCCTCATGGGTGGAGTTTGGTTCCTCAGGGGGTGGAGTCACCTGTCCTGCAGCTATTATTGCAGGTAACGCCTTTACAGTTGGGGGCAGCTGGGTCAGAATATTCTTCGATTTTCTCAGTTGACTTCCATGAGATCAGAATTTCAAATGATGTGTCCATTGTGCTTCCTTCAAGCTATTTGCCAGCTGCAAAAAAAACTGTGGTAATGGCTTCTATGCTCGAAACGCGATTAATATGTGGTCGTCATGTTGTTCATCGGTATATTGTGAAGAAGGTCCAAACCTTGTTGTAAATAAAGCTATTCCGTCATGATTCTGCATACTATTTTTCTTTTACTTGTTCCAACTCTCTGAAGTAGCCTGCAGTGTAAAGCATTGAGGATAGTACAGTCTAGTGTAGATGAAATGGTCTAGGACGCAACAAATTCAAAAAATTCTGGCAATTCCAGAGAACCGGAGATGCCGCAAGATAGCGGTAAGGTTTATGTTACAAGGTCGCGACTTCTCCATATCCAGTGCCTGTTTGTAGCACAGTATTGTGGCTTACTGTAGAGCAGATGTGATGGTGGACAGTCACCATGGCTATTGTTGTGCAGGTATCTCGCCCGGTGCAGCCAGTAAAGAAGTTGTGGGAAGTTTCACTAGGCCTCCTTCCCCCAAACTGAACAGGGTCTTGGCCGTTCTAAGCTAAGAATATAATGGAAGGAGACCCCAGCCCTGCACCAAGAGCCGACCACCTTGGTTCAAGACATTGGTTGTTGACTGCAGTTCTCGGGTCCCCAAAATGTTTTTGATAAGTGATGGAATGAGAAGACCGGAGAAGGGGTTTTCTGACATTTTAATATTGATGGCCTACCCTCTGTATAGGTCATCAGTATCTGATTGGTGGAGGTCTGACACCCAGGACCCCTGTCTATCAGCTGTTCGAGAAGGTAGCAGCTCTCCTGTGAGCACCGTGGCCTTCTCTCTGTTTTTCCTAGGCCAGTTATGTCACATTCATCGTTCATGTGACCTAGGAGCAGCTCAGATCCGGTGCTGGGCTTGGTGAGCATGGAGAAGGCAGTGGGCTTCTCAAAACTGCTAATCGGTGGGGGTTCCGGGTGTCGGACTCCCACCAATCAGATACTGATGACCTATCCTAAGGTAAAATGTCGGAACACCCTTTTAAGACGTAGGTAAAACTATGCTGACCTTCTGAATATAAGAAGGAGATGGTGTTGACTCATTGCTTCAGGTCAACAAGGGCCAAATTCAGTCCCTGCCGCTGTGCCGTGATGACTTTCACCCCAGTGCATTGGCACCGATCCTGCAGATAATTCTCTTTCTCTTCTTCTTTCTTGCTCCATAGACAGTAATGCAGCCTCCAGGATGCAAGAGATGACGGAAATGTGGATAAACCAGACGTCTGGAGACACAGAAACCACTGAACATTCCAACCAAGGTAAACGGACAGATTCCACATTCCTGTCTTGTAGCTCTGGGTTTAGACTTGACTAGGGAAAGCCAAGGTTTGAATCACCCTCAATAATAGTCATGTCTTATATTTTACAGAGAACAGACGAGAGATCACAGAGGTAGACGGGCCAGCTGGCACGCATTGCTTCCTCAATGGCTCATACTATAGGTGGAGCAGTTGGCACGATCACATCGGCATCCTGTCACCTCTGCCCCAGCACCGAAGAGAGAGGCCGTACCAGTGCAACGAATGTCCTAAAACCTTCTCGGACCTGTCCCGTTTCCTCAGACATCAGATCAGTCACACAGGGGGAAGACCGTACCACTGCCGTCACTGCGTGAAGACTTTCAGACAACCCTACGAGCTCATGGTTCACCAGAGAGTTCATACGGGGGAGAAGCCATACCAGTGCACGGTGTGTGGCAAAAAGTTCATCAAGAACTCAATCCTGAAGGTTCATCAGCGAATTCACACGGGAGAACGGCCGTACAAGTGCACTCAGTGCTCCAAGAGCTTCGTCCAGTCCCATCATCTGAAGACTCACCAGCGGACCCATCTAGGCGGCAGGCTGCAGAACTTCTAGAGGAACCTCAAGACTAGGAGACTTTTCTGGGGGGTCCGGGGATGTTGATCAGAATCGTTGAGTGAATATGAGGTTCCCTAATTCCATTGAGGAATCGAAAGTTAAAGATCATGGTGATGAGAAGCAATGGAAGGGACCTGTAAATGTCCTAATGAAGACAAGAGGTTGTACTTACACCTGATAACCAACCCCACAACCATTTACAGTTTCCTTTATGGAAATTCTCCCCCTTGAGTCATAACCGATTTAAGTTCTAGTTCTACATTTTTCTTTCGGGGATCGGTACACATTTCCAACAGGAAAATCTTGCCAATCCTTGACGATATCTAGTCTCTTTACCGGCCAACGTATCTGAGTTCAGACTGGTGGGCAGCTTGACATAGGTTTGGCTTTGGGTCAGCATGTGAGCTCCATTGACTTATATGACTTAACAAGAGGTCCTACTTGACCACCATAGATTTCGAAAAATCAAAGTGTTGTCTGTCCTAAAAACCTACTGATCTGGAAAAAGAAAATTAGACAATACTAAGGGGCATATCTCTCGGGGGTGCAGAGGAGGCATTCGGCCTAAGTCCAGCCTCACCTTGGCTGACAACAAGGATCAATAGACGATATTCACCTGGCCTACGTCGCCCTTTGCGCAGGCGGACATCAGAGAACAATAAGGTTACGTGACAGACAGCGCAAGTCACACAATCTTCAGAGCTGCATCGTCGATATACGAGTCTCGTGAATTTTGTTGGAATCTTTTGATACTTTTTACAAGGAACTGGACGTGTGGCGTCTGGTGGGACATTTCAGTAGAGAATATTCTTGGTAGACCTGAACTGCTTTCCGCGAGTCATTCACACTCAGGTCGATGCCAGGACACCATCACCAGGACTTCTGTCCAACCGCCTGACCTTCATCATTTGGATTCTCGGCTAAGAAACTACTTCAGTTCAGTAAGTTTTCAATTTACAGCAACCTCTCCACAAGGCCACCACGTTTACTAGCCATCTTCTTTGGGAAGACCGCCCCACCCCAAATAAACCACTTTTCAGTGCAATTTTGTGCAGTTGGGTAAATGTTTTACACATTGCCTCCATAACAATGGCAGCCCCAGTGAGCCCACAATTGTGCCATCTGTAGTGTCCAATTTAAGGGTGACAAACATAGGGGGTTCCTTTACTAAGCTGAAAAACACTGTATTTCAGGCGCAGATGGCGTAACGGTTAGTTGCGCCGCTTTCTGTGACTTCGCCCCGATCACGCCGGTTCTAAAATTGTGGCTAGGGAAAGGGACGCAGGCCCCTCTCATTTACCACTTTGTACGCCTGTTTTAGGTGCCATAGTACCGCTTCTGTAGTCTATACTCACCTGCTCCTGTCTACGGATAGGCCACCAATAATAAAATCCTGGAATACCCCTTTAACCACCTAACTGTCCAGCTCGGGCAGTGTGAAAAGTAGCTAACTGGAGGGGGGAGGGCTCCTTTAGATGGTGATATCTCCTCAATGGTAGCAGCTAGAAACATGCAATTGGTCTTGTCTGAAAGCTGACAGTCCAGGCTTTGATATAATACCAAAGGTCCAAGAAACAGTCAGGAATAATCACAAGTAAAACCTGTTTTTACTTTCATTTTCAGCTGCATTCACAGCATCCCGATTTCTATCAGTGATATAATTTTGTTATTGTCTGAAAGCTTGGAATGTCTGCTTTCAAACAATAACAGTTGCATGTTTCTAGCTGCTACCAATCAGGAGGTAGCAGCATGTAAAGCAGCCCTCCCCCCTCCAGGTAGCTACTTTTCCCACTGCTGGAGCTCCACTCTGGCAAAACAGTTAGGGGGTTAAGAAGCTGTGACTGCGGGGCCCGAGTTTCTCACTTGTCATATTTTTCTTTTCTTTGCTCTTAAATTAGGCAGACACAGTGGTGCATCCTCATTATTTAATGATGTTAGGTCTTCTGCTCCAGTCACATCTAGAGCTGCATTCACCAGCTGCTTACCTGCCCGTTGTAGGAGATGTAGTGTCCGCACAACCTTCTACACTGAACCTGAAAACACCACATCTCCTACAGATCAATGCTTGTGGGGGCCGTGGATCATAGCCAAGCCCTTTGGAATGTGTAAGTATGGGTGACGGCCGACAGAATGGTGAATGCAGCTTGGGATGTGACCGGAGTATATCGTATAACATCGTGCGCTTCTGTTCTTTACTGATCAGTCTTTAACTTATCTTTTTCAGTTGGGATCTTCGCTGGGTATTTTGGATATCACCTGGTGTCTCCGGAGACCTCTGACATCTTATCCCTCCCATCTTGCTTGATGAAGGTGACACTCAACATCTCATGTGTTTTATTCAACTTCAAGCCCCTGAGAAGATTCTGGAGCCAGCAGGGTTTAGTTACATCAAAGACTTTTGGTGAACTCCTTAAGACGTCTTAGTACATAGGTGTGAGCATCACCTGTTATATGTGTCAGAGACGTCGAGCCGACCTCAGGGGTTGCCTGCTGATCAATAAACAGATGAATAAAACATCTG
>ONZH01019952.1:0-14780 GCA_900303285.1 Rhinella marina
AAAGTAAAAATATATGAAAAACATACATACCAATAACATGCCAATACATACCGAAGGACACGTGCGGCCCGATCTGCGCTTCACGCTGGAGCGCATCTGCTGGATTGTTTTACATGGCCTCCCCGCAATTTTCAGTGCATGTTCTATATCATAATACAGCAATACATTTCATAATAGATATTACGACCTGTACCATCTTGTATATAAATAAATACATTGATAAACCTATAATAAATTTAAAAAAATATATATTATATGTAAAATTATATCTCACTTAGGCAGACAAGTGAAAAATAAAAATATGTCCGTGCATAAGATTTTATATATAATAAATTCCGGATAAAATATCAATTGGAGAAGAAAAACCATGAAATAAAAGTGGGAGATAGACCAAACTGAAAATCTTTATGAATTATGGAACAATCCCTGGAATAAAGTATGTGTGTATATATATATATATATATATATATATATATATATATATAAAAACTTATCTGTGTGTGTGTATATGTGGACAGATCTGCAGTGTGATACAGGGAAAGTGTTAGGGTGTTAGACTCCCCAGATGAAGCTTTAGGCGAAACGGGGTTGGGTGGTGGACGTGGTGGGATCTAACCTACAGGCACAGGTACACACTGATATACTTGTACAGCGATCCGCAGCTGAACCACACAATATTTTGGACTACTATTTTTTGTACCATCATATAGTTTTGATAGTGTTGGCAGCGGATACACTTTAATATTATTAGCACTATTTTTCAATTTTTGTTTTTGTGATGTGCAGTGCTTAGTGTGGGCGATCTCCACCACGTCTTCCTTTTATGTCCCCCCCCACCTGTGGGGCCCTCTGTTATGTGATGCAATATGGCTTTAATATTTTTGTATGTTTATTAATAAAATATTTATATTATTACTATATAAGCGTGGAGCTCAATTACATATTTTCGGTGTTTGTAGTTTAAATTTGGTGTGGCTCTGCACAATATATAATTTCAATTAGTGTTAACATACCCGGAGTGTGCTCTTTAGAAGATTTTTTTCTGTCTAACTGATAGATAGTGGAAGTCACAGTACAAAATCCTTTTGTTTGCTCTCAGTGATACAAATCCATTTCATACAGATGTGTGGAACCATTCTGTGTCTCACAGTTCAGCTGTCTACTCACCACAAACCACAATCCGTATTTTCTGTCCAGGTGACCCATACTGTATGTCACGTAATCAAATACGGTCTTTTGCTTTCACTGATACAGCTACATTAGAAAAATCTCTGTGCGACATTTGTCTGGGTTGCAGTCAAAATAGCCACAGTCAGCAGGGGCTGAGTTTGCTCTCTGATAGTTTCTTCACGTCACGTTAAAAAAAATATATATATACGGTATAAAAAAAAATTATAAAAAAAATAAAAAATATTTTTTTTGTTGTTTTATCTCAGTGATACAAATCCATTTCATACAGCTGTGTGGAACCATTCTGTGTGTCACAGTTCAGCTGTCCAGTCACCACAAACCACAATCCGTATTTTCTGTCCAGGTGACCCATACTGTACGTCACGTGATTAAAAAAGGTCTTTTGCTCTCACTGATACAGCTACATTAGAATAATCTGAGTGCAACATTTTTCTGGGTTGTACTTAAGCAGACCAAGTCTGCCTAATCTAATAGTTTCAGTGTAATTGCTCCATACTGCACGGTACGTAATAAAATACATAATTTTGCTCTAACTTATCCACTTATATACAAACCACAATCCGTATTTTCTGTTCAGGTGACACATTCTGTATGTCACTTAATTAAAAAAGGTCTTTTGCTCTCACTGATACAGCTACATTACAAAAATCTCTGTGCGACATTTGTCTGGGTTGCACTTAAGAAGACCAAGTTTGCCTAATCTAATAGTTTCAGTGTAATTGCTCCATACTGCTTATAAAATTATCCACCTATATATTTTCTTGTTCAGATTGAACAAGTTTGTGGGTTTCAGTACAGCAGGCCCATTAATTTTTTTTTTTTTAAAGAATACACTTATATACAGAAAATGTTGAACCCCAGGGCTAAGGGTCGAGGACGAGGGCGTGGGCATTCAATTACTGCAGGGGGCAGAGGCCCTGGGCAGGGTGAGACAGTACCTGCTGATGAGGGAGCAGGGGAACGCTGCAGAGCTACACTCCCTAGCTTCATGTCTCAACTTACAGGGACACGTGGTAGAGGACTGTTGAAACCACAACAGTGCGAACAGCTGATGTTGTGGATTGCGGACAATGCTTCAAGTAATTTGTCCACCAGTCAGTCTTCCACGCAGTCTACCCACGTTAACCAAGGGAGCACTCCTCTGGCTCCTCCACCTCAACCTCCTTCCCCCCAGTCTGCCCCCTCCCAGGAAAATTTGGAATGCGATCCGCATACTCTAAAGAACTGTTTTCTGGACCCTTCCCAGAGTCACAAACCACTTCTCAGGTTGCTGCTGACCTCTTTCCCGATGTCCAAGTTTTCCAACTGTCGCAGTCTGTGGGTGATGATGATGACATTGTTGACTTAGTGGAAGAAGTGTGTAAAGAGGTGTCGGACGATGAGGAGACACGGTTGTCAGACAGTGGTGAAGTTGTTGTCAGGGCAGGAAGTCCGAGGGGGGAGCAGACTGAGGAATCAGAGGATGACGAGGTGACTGACCCGAGCTGGGTTGATATGCCGAGTGAAGACAGTGGTTCTGAGGCGGAGGCGAGTGCTGCACCAGAATCGGTTGGAAGAGGCAGTGGTGTGGCCAGAGGGAGAAGCAGGGCCAGAGCTGGTGCATCAGCAGCAACTGTTTCACGTAGTGAAGTTCCCGTGGCGAGGCCTAGATGTTCGCAAGTCTGGAGGTTCTTTAAAGAAAGTGAGGATGACCGACAGACTGTGGTGTGCAACCTGTGCCACACCAGGATTAGAAGGGGTGCCACCACTACTAGCCTAACCACCACCAGCATGCGCAAGCATATGAGTGCTAAACACCCCACTCAATGGAACCAAGACTGTTCACCTCCAGCGGATCACACCACTGCTCCTTCACCTGTGTCACTCCTTGCCTCTGCTAGTCAACCCCCTGCCCAGGACCCCGGCACGAGCACCTCCCGCCGGAAAAACCACACCTTCGCCTCCACGATCCTCCACAGCGTCCACCAATGTGTCCCAGCGCAGCATTCAGCTGTCTTTACAGCAGACGCTGGAGCGCAAGAGGAAATACAGTTCCACCCACCCACATGCCCAAGCCCTCAACGTCCACATCTCCAAATTGCTGAGCCTGGAGATGCTGCCCTATAGGCTGGTAGAGACTGAGGCCTTTCGCAATCTCATGGTGGTGGCTGCCCCTCGGTATTCGGTCCCCAGCCGCCACTATTTTTCCCAATGTGCTGTCCCATCCCTACACCAGCACGTGTCACAGAAAATAATCTCTGCCCTGACCAACGCTGTTTCTGAGAATGTCCATCTAACCACGGACACATGGACAAGTGCTGCCGGGCAGGGACACTATATATCACTGACGGCACATTGGGTTAACTTGGTGGAGGCTGGGACCGAGTCTGACCCTGGGGCCGCTCATGTACTGCCCACACCGAGGATTGCGGGGCCTACCTCGGTCATGGTCTCTCAAATGTACTATGCCTCCTCCTCCGACCCCTCCTCCTCCGAATTACCATCCGTGGGCACGGCGCCTTCAGTCGGTAGCTCTAGGCGCAGCAGCAGTGCCGTGGGTAAGCGCCAGCAGGCGGTGCTCAAACTGCTGAGCTTAGGTGACAAAAGGCACACCGCCCAAGAGCTGTTACAGGGCATCACGACGCAGACCGATCTGTGGCTGGCACCGCTGAACCTCAAGCCAGGCATGGTTGTGTGTGACAACGGGCGTAACCTGGTGGCAGCTCTGCAACTCGGCAGACTGACACATGTGCCATGCCTGGCCCACGTGTTCAATCTAATAGTTTAGCGGTTCCTCAAGACATACCCCAATCTGTCTAATTTGCTCACCAAGGTGCGCCGCATCTGTGCGCATTTCCGCAAGTCGACCACAGATGCTGCCACTCTCAGGGCAGCGCAGCGCCGCCTACAACTGCCCGCTCACCGACTGTTGTGCGACGTGCCCACGAAGATGGAATTCGACATTAAACATGTTATCCAGAGTTTACCAGCAGCGCAGAGCGATTGTAGACTGCCAGATGTCAACTTCCACCAGAACTGGTAGTCAGGTCAGTCAGATTCCTCAAGTCTACAATGAGGAGTGGACGTGGATGTCTGATATCTGCCAGGTGTTGAGCAACTTTGAGGAGTCAACACAGATGGTCAGCGGCGATGCCGCCATTATCAGCCTCACCATCCCGCTGCTTTGCCTGTTGAAAAACTCACTGCTCAGCATGAAGTCGGATGCTTTGCGCTTGTCACAAGAGACGGTGGAGGAAGATATGTTGATTTCCAGAACAGCCGAGTTACTGAGGTGTTGGGCTGACTGCTCCTCTGGACCCACGGTACAAGCATAACCTTTCCACTCTCATCCCTGTAGGAAAGTAGTATGAGAGTGAATCAATATCAACAGGCCCTGGTGCAAAAGCTGAAACAATCCTTCCCATTTGACACCGCTAGCGGCAGAGGGCATGGTTCTCTGGGCCAAGTAGCGGGGGAGAGGAGGCGAGCAGGCAGCTTGTCCAGCACTGGCAGGGGAACGCTCTCCAAGTTTTATGTCACCCCAGCAAGACACTGTCACCTGTCCCCAGTCTAGGCAGAGTAGGGGGAAGCTGTACAGAAAGATGGTGAGGGAGTACCTAGCTGACCATACCAACGTCCGGACCGTTCACTCTGCTCCATACAACTACTAGGTTTCAAAGCTGGACACGTGGCCTGAACTGGCACTGTACATCTTGGAGGTGCTGGCCTGCCCTGCCGCTAGCGTGTTGTCAGAGTGGGTATTCAGTGCAGCTGGTGGCGTCATCACCGATAAGCGTACACGCTTGTCAACTGACAGCGCTGACAGGCTGACGCTTATTAAAATGAACAAAGCCTGGATTTCACCGGAATTCAAATCTCCTCCGGGGAAAAGCAGCTAAAGATTAACATTACTTATGTATCCGATTCCTCTTCTCTACTCCTCCTACTCCTCCTCCTCCTTGTCGTCTTTGCCTAACGCTGACCCAAAAAACGCCATTTTTTTAGAGGTCCAACTGGCACTCTTTTACCACAATTTTTCCGGAGGTCCACCTACAGGCCCCCTCTCCAAACAATTTTTCCGGGGGTCCACCTACAGGCCCTCTCTCTAAACAATTTTTCCGGAGAGCCCCCTACAGGCCCTCTCTCCAAACAATTTTTCCGGAGGTCCACCTACAGGCCCTCTCTCTAAGTAATTTTTCCGGAGGGCCCCCTACAGGCCCTCTCTCCAAACAATTTTTCCACAGTGTCAACTACAGACAGTGTAAAACAATGCTTCAGAAGCGTCAAACAGACAGTCCAAAACAATTTTTCAGGAGGCGCAAGTACCGACATTTAAAAAAAAAATATTTTGCTGAGGGTAGACTTTATGTACTCCGAAAAGAAAAAATTTTTGGGAGGGTCAACAAAAGCAATTTCACTGCACGTCACGTAAAAAAATAGGTTCTTTTGCTCTCAGTGATACAAATCCATTTCATAAAATCCTTTCTTTCTCTTTAACTGATCTATACTGAACGTCACTTTTAAAAATACGTCTTTTTCCTCTCTTTCTCTCTCTCCAAACTATTTTTCCGGATAGGTGCCGTATACGGTATTAAACTGAGAAGAATACATACAACACATGCCCCACTTGATCAATTTCATAGTTGACAACCTTACCGGTTGATGCAAAATTTTTAAGTTGGGGTCCTGCGTAGTCATTCGAACTCCATCCGGCTGTTGTCACCACCACACACGCTAGCCAAGGGGGCACTCCTCTGGCTCTTCCAGCTCAACCTCCTTCCCCCCAGCCTGCCCCCTACCTACAGGCCCTCTCTCCAAACAATTTACCCGGATAGGGGACGTATTAGATTTTGTACTGATTTTTTTTGGTTCTTCTTTTAATTGGCTCCTGACCTGTGATAGGCAGAGCATGGACACGTCCCCTTAGCTGCAGTAGAAAAGACACTCCCCTAGCCAGAGCAAGCTCTTTTTCCTTTTCCTTGTTCGAAAAAACCATGAAATATATGGTCCCAAGATAGGGGACATATATACGATTTTAAAGTGAGAAGAATCGATACCACACATGCCCCACTAGTTCAAGCTCAATGTTGACAGCCGTACCAGTTGATGCCAAATTTTTAAGTGTGGGTTCCACCACTACCAGCCTAACCACCACCAGCATGCGCAGGTATACGAGTGCTAAACACTATGGAACCAAGGCCGTCCATTCCCCTCATGCGGGTCCCACCACTGCTCCTTCCCCTGTGTCACTCGCTGCCTCTGCGAGTCAACCCCCAGCCCAGGACCCCAGCACGAGTGTCTCCCGCCGGAAAACCACCCCTTCGCCTCCATGATCCTCCACACTGTCCACCAATGTGTCCCTGCGCAACGTTCAGCTGTCATTACAGCAGACGTTGGAGCGCAAGCAGAAAAAAAGTTCAGCCCACCCACATGTCCAAGCCCTCAATGTCCACATACAGGGCCAGGCTAAATTTTTAATGTGCTCTACCTGCTACCGTCGTGTAGCTCGGTCACTCTGACCGAGTCTGACCCTGGGGCCGCTCATGTACTGCCCACTTGGAGGATTGCAGGGCCTACCTCGGTCACGGTTTCTCAGACTTACTATGCCTCTTCCTCCAACCCCTCCTCCTCCTCCTTCGAATTACCATCCGTGCTTCACCTCCTGCTACCTCAGTCTAACTCGGTCACTCTGTTCATGCTGCGTCAGGCTAAATTTTTGGGTGGCTCACCTGCTACTTCATCTAACTTGGTCACTTGTTGGTGTCACCGCCATGCTGTTTCAGGCTTATGCCTGCATCGTGTGGCTGGGGATAGGAGAGCAGTGCCAGCATGGGCATGGGTGATGGACCTTCGTTGCACCTAGTTGGGTGTTTCCATAACATGTGATGGGCATGTGCCTCGCCTTTCTTGGTCTGGGTGAGCACAATTGCCATGAGGGTAACCACCAGGATGTTGCCTGAGAATTTGGGGTAATGGTGGGATTAGGCAGCCTCAGAGGCATCCATGCATGTTGCCCCTGCTGTTTCCTGTCCATTTCCGTGGTGTTTCCATCATTTTCTGAGGTTTCCAGGTTTTCACCCAGCCTTCCCTAGGCAGAGCCTTGGTCCCCTGCAAAAAATGCTTGAGTCTCCCATTGACTTCAATGGGGTTCGTTACTTGAAACGAGCACCCGAACATCGGGAAAAGTTTGTCTCGAATAACGAGCACCCGAGCATTTTAGTGTTCGCTCATCTCTAGTCGTAATATCTATTTATTTATTATGAAATTATGAAATGTATTGTATTATGATATAGATCATGCACTGAAAATTGAGGGGAGGCCATGTAAAACAATCCGGCAGGTGCGCTCCAGCGTGAAGCGCAGATCAGGCCGCACGTGTCCGCACATTTCGGCCGGAAATGCCGCTGCGTTCCAAGGTGGAATGCACACCCTACCGGAAGAGCATCGTACGCATTACAGGAACCGGCTTCCGGCCATACGATACACACGTGCCTCTGCCTACAATTAAAGCTGCCCTATATATATGTTTATTGGTATGTATGTTTTTCATATTTTACTTTATTGTTTCTCCTGATGAAGGGGTCTCTCCACAAACCCCGAAACGCGTTGAGCCAAATTAAAAGGATTTTGATAAGATGCTCTGCTGAGTAGCTGCCATCAATAATCCAACATTCTACAGGCGATTCTGGTTAGGGGTTTTTCTGGGTACGCAGGTGTCTTGAGCTTATCCTGCAACCCACCCCCCTGTGAAGTGAGTAACATCTGCTGTTGTTCTGTTTTTATTCCTATACTGTAGTATATTCCTATAAGTATATGTTTGTGCTTTTAGATGTGATTATATGTCCTTTAGCAGTATAGATTTCATGAACATTGAGATATATCCTCCAAAATAATACAATATCAGTTTAATTGAAGTGAATACCACCACTTATTGCACCAAATCTGGGGCTCTTGGATATAGGGGCCTAACTCGAATTACATCTTTCTTGTTACATTTTGGCTTGTGTAGAAGGCAAGCCCCGGCTGCCTTCTCAGCAATAGTGAAGTAAATTAAGCCGTAGACCCCCGCAAATCCCCTACAAACAACCGTTAATCCACTGATATCACCATTTACAGAGATGCTGGAGGATACAGCAGGGTCCCTGCAATGATTGGGCGACCACCGCTTCAGTGCCCTCACGATCAGCATGACGTGCTATTATGTCAAATTACAGGAAGTTACTTCCTGCTATAACATAATAGTATATCATATGTTGGGAAGGGGGTAATTATCTTGTGATTCACCTTCTTCTATAAATTAAACAGTCATAGCTACTACCTAAATGCTAGCAAGATATTGTTTTGTATAGTAACCACCATGTTTCCTTATTGTCCATTGCTTGTTCAAGGTTAGGCCTCTCTCTTGCTATGGATTAACATCATGCCACTCTTACTTTCGTAACATACCAATATATAACATGGTAATTAATTTGTCTTTGAAACCAAGTCTCACACCATACCAATAAACGTCCGTACTTCTGTTGACTTTTTCTTTGCTAAATATACAATCAAAAGAGAGAGAGAGAATAAAAAAACTTACCATAATATTCAGTAATGTGGATTATTACTTGCTGCCACTGACTCTCTTTATGCCATTTCTATTGTGACTCGTCTTTGCAGTACCCCAGACCTCGGAGTTTCTGCAATTGTTTAGCGTGTTATGTTTTATCACGTTGTGTATACCCTGTACTCCAGCAGATAGGATATGGTTGGTATTAGGAATAGGACTAACCATCCAATTCCTACCCTCTTAGTAGGAGTGGGCTGGTCCTGCTTCTTGCCAGGAGGAGGAGTGTTAGCTAGGACAGTGAGGAGGAAGAAAGCACATGCTCAAGCTCTACTCCAATGGTCTTTGGGACAAGTTCTTCTGTAAGACCACTACTCCAGACAGAATGCAAGAATACCAAAACTCCAGATATCAAAAAAGCTACAGTGTTTTTACAGTTAGCAGAGTGACCAGAAAGCTACAGCAATACAGACCCTGCTGCAAGTTGAAGGGCTAAAAATCAGACACCCATCACCTAGATTACATCGAAACCATACTAATTCAAAGCCTGCATTATATAGTGGACACCTATGTACAGTATATCCAAACGTACCAGGATTCAGCTGTTAGCCACAAGTTCAAGAGTCATCAGCAAGATAGCACATCAGAGGTGCCATTAACTGCCTCTTTGCCAGCAACTATATCTCATCATCTGGTAACAGAATTACACTTTGCTGGATGCACTACTTTTATTCTTTTACTTCTGGCCTGATTCCTCAAAACCACCTTTGCACTGTACCACTCCCTAGGAAGCAACAGCCTGAGGGAGTACACTGTGAGACCTCATTAGGACCACAACCTCTACCATGCTCTGCATCGGCTCCTCAGGGGCTTGCATCAACTGCACCCCCCTTGAATTTATGTCTAACTAGGCCTGATTCCAATTGTGGCCTGTGCAGCTGCACAGGTTGTATGTCCCTCAGGTCATCTCTGACAGTAACTTTAGAATGGATACACTGTTATACACTCACCTCTAACATAACAATACAAATGTGTTTAACACATTGGATGATGGCATCTGGAGTTCCTGAAATAGTAACTGAACGCTCTGTTGAATTTGGTAGCATGTCCCCTGCCACTTGAACTTGAGCACCTGTGGACTTAAATCAAACATAAAAAGTTAGCGATATAATGTCAAAGTAAATTATAAATCCTTATAATAGAGCATATCAAATACAAGCAAACATTATAGATTAACTCAATGAAGCAGGTAGACCTGCCATATTCTTTACACCAAAAAATACACTGTAGTAGCTAAAACCATGTCCTCAATTACTGTGTTAATAATCTAGATATTAGTGATGCTTTCTATACCGGTTAAGGTCTGGACAGACTGATCATAATGGACCAGATGTTTTAAAGTATGCTTTCAGTGGCTTATGGAACTATGCTGATTAGGTGTTTAGGGCTAGTATTATGACAGTCATGTTCCTCTTCACAACTATTGTCCCTTTCAGTAACTTGAAAGATCACTATGCTTGTAAGTATCCAAAGCTTTCCTTCTAAATTCCCTAGTAGTAGTGCTCCTCAATCTATGCCAACGTATTTTTCATTTTCCAGTTCAAGATCGGGCCATTTAGAGCCACTTACACCCCTTCCTGACCACATTTTAGTTTTTTCTTAGTACATGCACATGTGCTTCGAAAACCGTAACTTTATTTTGTTCGTTTGTTTAAATCATATTTTTTTTCTTACAGTGCAAAGTGCAACTGCGGCTATCTTAACACTAGCGCTAGAGATCCGCTTGCTAGCCTTAATATACTTCAACCTCTTCTGTACCAAGTGACTTTTCATGTTAAGGCCCAGGCCGATTTCTGCAGATCTGACATGTCACTTTGTGTTAACTTTGGAATGCTTTTACTTATCCAATGTTTTCTCGTGGTGACATGTACTTCATGATTGTGAGAAATATTAGTCAATATTTTATACCTTTAATTATATATTTAAAAAAATCCAATATTTTCGAAATTTGAATTTCTCTTTTAAGACGGATAGCAACACTTCCTATTCTCCATATGTATACTTTATGTTGCCATGATATTGTAAATGTCTTTTTATCTCTTTTGGATGTTAGAAGGCTTAGAACTTTAGAGGCGATTTTTAAAATTTTCAAGAAAAATTCAAAAACAAACTTTTTAACCACTTTCAGACCGGGTCATTTGCACCCTTACTGACCAGGCCTAATTTTGCAAATCTGACATATGTAACTTTACAGTATGTGGTCACTTTACAGTATGTGGTACTGTAAAGTGACTTAAAGGAAATGGAGATAACATTTCTAAATTTCACTTTTTTGGGCAGATTTTCCATTTTAATCCATTTTTTCCTGTAACACATCAAGGGTTAACGGCCAAAAAAATCTCAAACTATTACCCTGATTCTGCGGTTTACAAAAACACCCCACATGTGGTCGTAAACTGCTGTATGGGCACACGTCAGAGCACAGAAGGAAAGGTGCGCCAGATGGTTTTTGGAGGGCAAATTTTGCAGGACTGCTTTTTAGACATCATGTCTCATTTGAAGCCCCCCTGATGCACCCCTATAGTAGAAACAACCAAAAAGTGCCCGTATTTTGGAAACTAAGGGATAAGGTGACAGTTTTATTGATACTATTTTGGGTTACATATGATTTTTGATCACTTTATATTACGCTTTTTGTTAGGCAAGGTGACCAAAAATGGCTGTTCTGGCACAGTTTTTATTTTTTGTTTTTTATTGTTCATCTGACGTGTTAGATCATGCGCTATTTTTATAGAGCAGGTTGTTACGGACGCAATGATATAAAATATGTCTAGTTTGTCTGTTTTACATAATAAAGCATTTTTGAAAAAAATATAATTCTTTGGGCGATTGTCTTGAGTAGGGTCTTATTTTTTTTTTATTGCTTGGTATTACACTTTTTGTGATGTAAGGTGACAAAAAAAGTTTGTTTTTTTGGCACAGTTTTTATTTTCTTTTTTACAGTGTTCACCTGAGGGGTTGGGTTATGTGATATTTTTATAGAGCTGGTTGTTACGGACGTGGCGATACGTAACATGTATACTTTTAAAAAAAATTATTTCACTTGAACACAATAAAAGCATTTTTGATGCACAAAAAATCATGTTTTTGTGTCTTCATATTCTGAGAGCCATAGTTTTTTTATTTATTGGACGACTGTCTCAGGTAGGAGCTCATTTTTTGCGGGATGAGATAACTGTCTAATTTGTACTATTTTGAGGTACATATGACTTTTTGATCGCTTGGTATTACACTTTTTGTGATGTAAGGTGACCAAAAAATGGCTTTTCTGGCAGTTTTTATTAAATTTTTTTAGGGCATTTTCCTTTCGGGGGAAGAGTGATATTTTCATAGAGCAGGTCGTTATGGACGCAGTGATACCTAATATGTCTATTTTTTTATTTTGGTTTTACACAAAAGCATTTTGTGTCTCCATTTTCTGAAAGCCATATATTTTTTTTTTTTCATTTTTTTCAATTCCATCATAGTTTTTCGTTTTTTATGGCGTTCACCGTGCGGGGAAAGTAACGTGATTGTTCCATAGATCGGGTTGTTACGGACGTGGCGATACCAAACGTGTAGTTTATTTTATTTTATTTTTTTAATTTTTAATGAATTATAAACGTTCAGATTTTTTTTTTCATTTTTTTCCCTTTTTTTTTTTTACACTTTTTTGACCCAGACCCACTTGGTTCTTGCAGGTCCAGTGGGTCTGAGGCATCTAAAATACACTGCAGTACACTGTATAGTGTACTGTAGTCTATTTTCATTCATAGTAAGCCTGATCAGGCTTACACTACTTTCACACTAGCGTTAGCAGGATCCGTTTGTGAGAAAACAGATCCGTTTTTTCCTAATGCATTCTGAATGGATAAGGATCCGTTCAGAATGCATCAGTTCACCTCCATTCAGTCTCCATTCCGTTTAGGAGGCGGACAGAAAAACTATGCCTGCAGCGTTTTGGTGTCCGCTTGTCGGAGCGGAGCCAAACGGATCCGTTTTGACTCATAATTAGAGATGAGCGAGCATGCTCGTCCGAGCTTGGTGCTCGTTCGAGCATTAGGGTACTCGTAAGTGCTCGCTGCTCGGACGAGTATCTCGCCATGCTCGAGGAAATGGCAACTTCCGCATCGTGCTTTTTTGGCGCCTAAAAACACAGCCAATCACAAGCCAGGAGACTCTTCGTACCACCCAGCATCACCTGGGGCCGTTACATGTCGATAGCAGGGGTTGGCTGGCCTGATCAGGTGACCCTGGAATATACTACCGACTGGCCGCGGTGCTCGGCTCAGATGCCGTCTGGATGTCGTTAGGGATAGAGCTGCTGCCTTTCAGGGACAGTGTTAGGGCCTGCATTTAGTTGTCTGTTAGGCAGGGATCACCCACAAAGAACCCAACAGCCCTTCTAAGGGCTAGAAGCCTTTTTTTTTTTTTTTTGTCACTTGGCTGGCTGGCACTAGTAGTGCAGCTATCGCCATGTATAACCCCCTTTTTTTTAATGTTATATCTCAGTGATACAAATCCATTGCACATAGCAGTGTGGAACCTTTCTGTGTGTCACAGTTCAGCACACTCACTCCAAACCGTATATACTGTCCAGGTGACACTTTCTGTACGTCACAAAATACAACCAAGTCACCTGCTACCTGTCACGTGTATATATAGCTTGATCCTAAAAATCTCTGTGCGACATTTGTCTGGGTCGCAGTCTGAATAGCCACCGTCATTAGTGTGTCAGTCAGCTGTACGATAGTTTCTGCACGTCACGTTCCCTAAAAAACAAAACTAAAAGAAAAAAATAGAAAAAAAAAATAGAAAAAAAATAATTTTTTTGGTTGTTTTAGCTGAGTGATTCAAATCCATTTCACACAGCTGCGTGTAACCTTTCTGTGTGTCACAGTTCAGCACACTCACTCCAAACCGTATATACTGTCCAGGTGACACTTTCTGTACGTCACAAAATACAACCAAGTCACCTGCTACCTGTCACGTATATATAGCTTGATCCTAAAAATCTCTGTGCGACATTTGTCTGGGTCGCAGTCTAACAGGGTGTGAGTTAGGTCTCCGATAGTTCCTGCACGTCACGTTCCCAAAAAAACAAAACTAAAAAAAAAAAATTGAAACAAAAGATAGAAAAAAAATTAGTTTTTTTGGTTGTTTTAGCTGAGTGATTCAAATCCATTTCACACAGCTGCGTGTAACCTTTCTGTGTGTCACAGTTCAGCACACTCACTCCAAACCGTATATTCTGTCCAGGTGACACTTTCTGTACGTCACAAAATTAAACCAGACTGAACAAGTTTGTGGGTTTCAGTACACCAGGCCCATTTATTTATTTATTTTTTTATAGAATACACTTATATACAGAAAATGTTGAACCCCAGGGCTAAGGGACGAGGACGAGGGCGTGGGCGTGGGCATTCAATTACTGCAGGGGGCAGAGGCCGTGGTCCCGGGCAGGGTAAGACAGTACCTGCTGATGAGGGAGCTGTGGAACGCCGCAGAGCTACACTCCCTAGCTTCATGTCTCAACTTACAAGGACACGTGGTAGAGGACTGTTGAAACCACAACAGTGCGAACAGCTGATCTTGTGGATTGCGGATAATGCTTCAAGTAATTTGTCCGCCAGTCAGTCTTCCACGCAGTCCACCCACGTTACCCAAGGGAGCACTCCTCTGGCTCCTCCACCTCAACCTCCTTCCCCCCAGTCTACCTCCTCCCAGGAAAATTTGGAATGCGATCCGGCATACTCTCAGGAACTGTTTTCTGGACCCTTCCCAGAGTCACAAACAACTTCTCAGGTTGCTGCTGACCTCTTTCCCGATGCCCAAGTGTTCCAACTGTCGCAGTCTGTGGGTGATGATGATGACAATGACAATGTTGAGTTAGTGGAAGAAGTTTGTAAAGAGGTGTCGGACGATGAGGAGACACGGTTGTCAGACAGTGGTGAAGTTGTTGTAAGGGGAGGAATTCCGAGGGGGGAGCAGACTAAGGAATCGGAGGATGACGAGGTGACTGACC
>ONZH01019953.1:0-19471 GCA_900303285.1 Rhinella marina
ACTTGGTCACTTTGTTGGTGTCACCACTAGACTGCGGCTACTGTGCCGCACACCACATAATTGTTCACGTGGACTGTAGTATATATAACTGAGAGAAAAAACGTATTTTCTAGACTCCCGGCTACTGTACAGCACACGACGAATTGTTCACTGCCCTGTAGTATATATATATAACAGAGAAAAAACGTAGTCTTTAAACTGCGGCTATTTTACCGCAAGCCACTCAATTTTTCACAAGACTATAGTATATATAACTGACGTTACTGTACAGCACATGACAGAATTGTTCACTGCACTGTAGTGTATATATAACTGAGAGAAAAAACGTAGTCTTTAAATGGCGGCTATTGTACCGCAAACCGCTCAATTTTTCACTGGATTGTAGTATATATAACTGAGAGAAAAAACATATTTTCTAGACTCCGGCTAGTGTACCGCACACGACAGAATTGTTCACTGCACTGTAGTATATATAACTGAGAGAAAAAAACGTAGTCTTTAGACTGCGGCTATTTTACCACAAACCACTAAATTTTTCACTGGACTGTAGTATATATAACTGAGAGAAAAAACATATTTTCTAGACCAACGCTACTGTACAGCACACGACAGAATTGTTCACTGCATTGTAGTGTATATATAAATGAGAGAAATAATAACTCAGAGAAAAAACGTAGTCTTTAAGTCGTGGCTATTGTACCGCAAACCACTCAATTTTTCACTGGACTGTAGTATATATAACTGAGAGAAAAAACGTATTTTCTAGAATGACGCTACTGTACAGCACACAACAGAATTGTTCACTGCATTATAGTGTATATATAAATGAGAGAAATAACGTAGTCTTTAAATGGTTGCTATTGTACCGCAAACCACTCAATTTTTTACTGGACTGTAGTATATATAACTGAGAGAAAAAATGTATCTTCTAGACTCCGGCTAGTGTACTGCACACGACAGAATTGTATACTGCACTGTAGTATACACTCACCGGCCACTTTATTAGGTACACCTGTCCAACTGCTCGTTAACACTTAATTTCTAATCAGCCAATCACATGGCGGCAACTCAGTGCATTTAGGCATGTAGACATGGTCAAGACAATCTCCTGCAGTTCAAACCGAGCATCAGTATGGGGAAGAAAGGTGATTTGAGTGCCTTTGAACGTGGCATGGTTGTTGGTGCCAGAAGGGCTGGTCTGAGTATTTCAGAAACTGCTGATCTACTGGGATTTTCACGCACAACCATCTCTAGGGTTTACAGAGAATGGTCCGAAAAAGAAAAAACATCCAGTGAGCGGCAGTTCTGTGGGCGGAAATGCCTTGTTGATGCCAGAGGTCAGAGGAGAATGGGCAGACTGGTTCGAGCTGATAGAAAGGCAACAGTGACTCAAATTGCCACCCGTTACAACCAAGGTAGGCAGAGAGCATCTCTGAACGCACAGTACGTCGAACTTTGAGGCAGATGGGCTACAGCAGCAGAAGACCACACCGGGTGCCACTCCTTTCAGCTAAGAACAGGAAACTGAGGCTACAATTTGCACAAGCTCATCGAAATTGGACAGTAGAAGATTGGAAAAACGTTGCCTGGTCTGATGAAGTCTCGATTTCTGCTGCGACATTCGGATGGTAGGGTCAGAATTTGGCGTCAACAACATGAAAGCATGGATCCATCCTGCCTTGTATCAACGGTTCAAGCTGGTGGTGGTGGTGTCATGGTGTGGGGAATATTTTCTTGGCACTCTTTGGGCCCCTTGGTACCAATTGAGCATCGTTGCAACGCCACAGCCTACCTGAGTATTGTTGCCTGACCATGTCCATCCCTTATGACCACAATGTACCCAACATCTGATGGCTACTTTCAGCAGGATAATGCGCCATGTCATAAAGCTGGAATCATCTCAGACTGGTTTCTTGAACATGACAATGAGTTCACTGTACTCAAATGGCCTCCACAGTCACCAGATCTCAATCCAATAGAGAATCTTTGGGATGTGGTGGAACGGGAGATTCGCATCATGGATGTGCAGCCGACAAATCTGCGGCAACTGTGTGATGCCATCATGTCAATATGGACCAAAATCTCTGAGGAATGCTTCCAGCACCTTGTTGAATCTATGCCACGAAGAATTGAGGCAGTTCTGAAGGCAAAAGGGGGTCCAACCCGTTACTAGCATGGTGTACCTAATAAAGTGGCCGGTGAGTGTATATAACTGAGAGAAAATAACATAGTCTTTAAATGACGGCTATTGTACCGCAAACCACTAAATTTTTCACTGGACTGTAGTATATATAACTGAGAGAAAAAACTTATTTTCTAGACTGACGCTACTGTACAGCACACAACAGAATTGTTCACTGCACTGTAGTGTATATATAACTGAGAGAAAAAACGTAGTCTTTAAATGGTGGCTATTGTACCGCAAACCACTCAATTTTTCACTGGACTGTAGTATATATAACTGAGAAAAAAAACGTATTTTCTAGACTGACGCTACCGTACAGCAGACGACAGAATTGTTCACTGCACAGTAGTGTATATATAACTGAGAGAAAAAACATAGTCTTTAGACTGCGGCTATTTTACCGCAAACCACTAAATTTTGCACTGGACTGTAGTATATATAACTGAGAGAAAAAACATATTTTCTAGACTGACGCTGCTGTACAGCACACAACAGAATTGTTCACTGCACTGTAGTGTGTATGTAACTGAGAGAAAAAACGTAGTCTTTAAATGGCGGCTATTGTACCTCAAACCACTCAATTTTTCACTGGACTGTAGTATATATAACTGAGAGAAAAAACGTATTTTTTAGACTCCGGCTACTGTACAGCACATGACAGAATTGTTCACTGCACTGTAGTATATATAAATGAGAGAAAAAACATAGTCTTTAGACTGCGGCTATTTTACCGCAAACCACTCAATTTTTCACTGGACTGTAGTATATATAACTGAGAGAAAAAACGTATTTTCTAGACTGGCGCTACTGTACAGCACATGACAGAATTGTTCACTGCACTGTAGTGTATATATAAATGAGAGAGAAATCATAGTCTTTAAATGGCGGCTATTGTACCGCAAACCACTCAATTTTTTACTGGACTGTAGTATATATAACTGAGAGAAAAAATGTATTTTCTAGACTGACGCTACTGTACAGCACACGACAGAATTGTTCACTGCACTGTAGTATATATAACTGAGAGAAAAAACGTAGTCTTTAGACTGCGGCTATTTTACCGCAAACCACTCAATTTTTCACTGGACTGTAGTATATATAACTGAGAGAAAAAGCGTATTTTCTAGACTGACGCTACTGTACAGCACACGACAGAATTGTTCACTGCACTGTAGTGTATATATAACTGAGAGAAAAAAACGTAGTCTTTAAATGGCGGCTATTGTACCGCAAACCACTCAATTTTTTACTGGACTGTAGTATATATAACTGAGAGAAAAAATGTATTTTCTAGACTGACGCTACTGTACAGCACACGACAGAATTGTTCACTGCACTGTAGTATATATAACTGAGAGAAAAATCATAGTCTTTAAATGGCGGCTATTGTACCACAAACCACTCAATTTTTCACTGGACTGTAGTATATATAACTGTGAAAAAAACGTATTCCCTAGACTGACGCTACTGTACAGCACACTACATAATTGTTCACTGGACTGTAGTATATATAAATGACAGCAAAAACTTTTTCCCTAGACTGCACTACAGATCCCAGCAAGCCAAGGTGCAGCAGCAGCAAAAATGAGTACTGAGAGGACTTTGGGCAATTTCTTTGGGGTCTGTGTGGACCACATACTGTCCCCGGTCGCTGTGCACAGTGTGCAGCCAAGATGGCGGTAGCTGCACTACAAGTCCCAGCCAGCAGCCAGGAGGAGACCAAAAAAAAAGGTGCTTGTAGCCCTTAGAAGGGCTGTTGGGTTCTTTGAGGATGATTCCTGCCTAACCAACATCTAAACTGAGGCCCTAGCACTCTCCCTGACAGACAGCAGCTCTATCCCTTATCTCATGCAGGCGGTGTCTGAGGCGAGCAGCGCAGGACCAGATTCTTATATTCCCAGGTCATCTGATCTGGCCAGCCAATCCCTGCTATCGACTTGTAGGGGTCCCACGTGATGCTAGCAGGTACCAAAGACTCTCCTGCATGTTGATTGGCTGAGAAAAAGGCGCCTAACATGCAGGAAGAGGAAGATGCCATTTCCTCGAGTATCGCGATATGCTCGTCCGAGTATCGAGCATGTACGAATACCCTAATGCTCGAACGAGCACCAAGCTCGGACGAGCATGTTTGCTCATCTCTAGTGTTAAAGGCAGTCTTCCACTCATCCCCTTGATTAATTCGGATCAAGTTGTAGGCCCCACGCAGATCTAATTTAGAGAAGATCTTAGCTCCTCTGAGGCGGTCAAACAACACTGGAATAAGAAGAAGAGGGTGTTTGATGTTGACTGTGATCTTAATTAGACCCCTATAATCGATGCATGGCAGGAGAGAACCATCTTTTTTTCTTCACAAAGAAGAAGCCAGCGCCAGTCGGAGAAGATGATTTCCAGATAAGTCCTCTATCAAGATTTTCTTTAATATATTCAAACATTGCTTGTGTCTCTGCTGGCGACAGGGATAGATACATCCACGAGGAGGCAAAGAGCCCAGAACCAAGTCAATAGGGCAGTCATACGTCTTATGAGGCGGTAGTGTCTCTTTCTTGTCAAAGATATCCGCATAATCATCATAGGCTGCTGGCAGACCCTGGAGATTGGGTGGTACCTGAGGCGACTGAGCTGGCTGAACAGAACAAAGACACTTCCCAAGACAGGTCTGTCCCCAACGAAGCATCTCTCTGGAACTCCAGTTAAGAACAGGATATTGAACACGAAGCCATGGAAGTCCCAGGAGGACAAGATGAGACAGACTTGAGAAGATCGGGAACTAAATCTCTTCAGAATGAAATGCTCCCACCTGTAATTTTACATGTTCCGTGATAAACTGTATGTACTCAGACAGAGCCTTTCAATCAACGAACGATACCGTCAGAGGACTCTGCAGGCGTCAAACAGGTATCTGAGGACAATCCACTAGGCATTGTTGCAGGAAGTTCCCTGCTGCTCCAGAATCCAGAAGCTCTGTCAGAGGAGGAGAGGGATTGTATTCACCTAGGGTCGCCTCCCCAACAGACCCTAGGCTCGGTGGTTTTCCTGGATTCAGAGGACAGGAACAGAGAAGATGACCAGCACCGCCACAATAGAAGCAAAACCTCCTTGTATGATGGTGACCACATTCTTGCTCAGTCAGCCTGACTAGGTCACCCTGCAAGGGTTCTGAAGCAGCAGCAGATGTAGACTAAAGACCACTGGAAAGAAGATGCTGGATGATACGGTCTACTCTCACATGCTACCTCCTTAGCACGCTCCTGGAAGCGCAGATCAATCCGGGTGGCCAGGGAAATAAGGTTATCTAGGGTAGAGGGAAAATCCCGACCGGTCAGTTAATCCTTAATTTTACAGGAGAACCCCTCCCAAAAGGCGGCCACTAAAGCCTCATTATTCCAGCCCAATTCAGAGGTAAGGGTTTGGAACTGGACTGCATACTGGCCCACGGACTGACTTCCTTGGTGCACCTGCAGTATAGAAGAAGCAACTGAGGTGGTGCATCCTGGCTTGTCAAACACCCTACGGAAAGCCTCTAGGAAGGCCTGTAGATTCATAATGACTGGATCACTCCTCTCCCAGAGTGGGTTGATCCAGGCCAGGGCTTCTTCTGTAAGGTGCGGCATTAAAAAGGCGACCTTGGCTCGGTCAGAGATGAACTTATGTGGCATCAGGTCAAAGCGCAGAGTGCACTGATTAATGAATCCCCTGCACTATTTAGGGTCTCCATCAAAGCGTGACAGAGCTGACAGAAGAGGACTAGAACATGGCACATAGAGTGTCATCGGAGCTGGTGCCAGATTAGCCGCTGCAGCGGGAGCTCGAGGTGCAGGGTTGGTGGGCGACAGGTCATTAAGGCGCATGTTTACATTGCGCAGGTAGGACAGAATCTAAACCTGACATTCTCTCTCCTGAGCCAACTCCCGACACAGTTCAGTGAGGCTTGGTGGGTTCTGAGTAGAGATGAGCTAATCTATTTGTCGACTCATTGATTTGTATCGAATCTTGGGAATTTTTAGCTGCGAAGCGAATCCGAATATTAGGTGATTCGCTTCGACTTTGTACACATTCGCTACGTAGTTTGTCCTATCAATGATACGCTATTGCTACGTATAAGTTAGTCTATACGCTGTTGCATACGAATTCAATTCATTTGCTATGCAGACTCCTCCCTGGTAGCTCCGCCCCCTTCTCCAGCGTGCGAGGAAGACGAGGCAATTTAAGATGGCGACACAGCGAGGTCCTGACTGGGGAGGCATGGTGTGGGGCACCGACCCCTATGAGGAGAAGGAACCGGAGGAGATCTACGTCTCTCAACATGTTTGGCAGCCTAAGAAGTCAGGCACGGCGGAGGCGGCAGGAGTTCCCGCTCCACCGCGGAAGGACTACTCCCTTCGGCAAAATTCAATGGTCCCCGAGGCTGTCACCCGAAACGCCCTGACCCTCTGGGAATACAAAAAGCTGGTAGAGGAGTTGGTTGTGCAGGTTTTGGAGCACCCACGGTCCGGTGACCCTAAGCTGGAGCGCCGAAGGAGTACTGTTATTTGGTTCAGCGTGGAACGGGGAGTAGGTTTTATCGGCGATGAGGAGACGGCGGAAGAATTATACGTAAACCTCAGTTCTGTAAAGCGGTCGTATCTTCCGCCAGTCCGCCACAATCTCCACGCAGGGGATTACGTGGAGTATACCCCCATGAAGAGCCTCCAAGGCCCATTTGCTACTGGGGTGAAACTCCTTAAGCGACCAGCTACTCCTGCAGCGCCCCCTGGAGACTGGACTGAGGAGGCCCAGGCCGCAGAAGAGGCTTGGTGTTCCCATGAGACCAATGATGGGACTCTGCGATCTGAGGAGAAATCCCAAGCTCAGCTGGAACCCCTGATACCAGATTTGCCACCGCCGCCGATCCTTCATGTGGGACAGATGACCACCAACAGTTTTGTGTACCAGCCATCGGTGGTACAATACCAACTGCCATGGCAGGTGCAGGCCGCACAGTCTGCTGCTCGTGGAAGTCCGCAGCCCTTACAGCCGGAGATTCTGTCACCTTGTATGCCGGCGGGAGGATCTGGCCACTACAAGGTAATGGGCAAGGCCCAAGTTGCCACGGCCCTTGCCAGTGTGACCGCCCGGTCACTACCAAGACCATCCCTGAGAGGTCGTGGGGGTCTGCTGCCGCAGCCAGTGTCGCTTTCATGAGGCAGGAGCGCCCTCTCATGTCTTTTAGCTCCAGCAGCAGTGAAGAGGACCTGCCGGCCCTTAAGTAAGGATCCTGCAGCTTTTATGGGAGCCACAACGTGGACTTAACTTGAAGGGTGAGCACTAGTTGCCGTGTTTTGTTTTTTTTGTTGCCCTGCGTTTGTGCTCACCCAGATGGACATGGATTGTCAGGACTCCCCCCATCAAAAAAAAAGTTTTAACCAAGTTGCGCATATGTGCGCCTCATCCCTTTTTTCCCCCTTTTCAGGTTATTGGGGAGCCCCTTGAAAGAGGGTTTTTTAACCCCTTCAACCCCGGGCCTGTTTTTACCTTCCTGACCGGGCCATTTTTTGCAAATCTGACATGTGTCACTTTATGTGGTAATAACTTTGGAACGCTTTTACTTATCCAGGCCATTCTGAGATTGTTTTCTTGTGACACATTGTACTTCATGACAGTCATAAATTTGAGTCTATATATTTCACCCTTATTTATGAAAAAATCCCAAATTTACCAAAAATTTGGAAAAATTTGCAAATTTCCAAATTTCAATTTCTCTACTTTCAAAATACACAGTAATACCTCCAAAAATAGTTATTATTTTTACATTCCCCATATGTCTACTTTATGTTGGCATCATTTTATAAATGTCATTTTAATTTTTTAGGACGTTAGAGGGCTTAGAAGTTTAGAAGCCATTTTTCAAATTTTCACCAAATTTTCCAAAACCATTTTTTTAACACCAATTCAGATATAAAGTGATTTTGAGGGGGCTTACATAATGAAACCCCCCATAAATGACCCCATTTTAGAAACTACACCCCTCAAGTTATAAAAAACTGCTGTTATAAACTTTGTTAACCCTTGAGGTGTTCCACAAGAATGAAAGGAAAATGGAGGTGAAATTTCAAAATTTCACTTTTTTGGTAGATTATTCATGTTAATAATTTTTTTCTGGCAACACAGCAAGGGTTAACAGCAAACTAAACCTCAATATACATTGCTCTGATTCTGCAGTTTACAGAAATACCCCATATGTGGTGGTAAACGTCTCTATGGGTTTGTGGCAGTGGTCAGAAGGAAAGGAGCGCCATACGGATTTTGGAGGCAGATTTTGCTAGAATAGTTTTTAGGCACCATTTTGTAATTGAGATACCCTGACGTACCCCTTCAGTGGAAACTCTCATAAAGTGACCCCATTTTGGAAACGACACCCTTCAAAGAATATATTAAGGGGGGTACTGGCCACTTTGACCCCTAAGCATTTTACGGAATTTGGAAACACTTGGCTGTGAAAATGAAAAGTTTCATTTCTTCCAATAAAATGTTGCTTTAGCCCCAAATTTTTCATTTTCACAAGAGGTAACAGGACAAAAGCACCCCATAATTTGTTACCCATTTTCTCCTGAATACGGCAACACCCCATATGTGGTGGCAAACTGGTGTGGGGGCACATGGCAGGACTCAAAACAGAAGGAGCGCCATATGGATTTTGCAGAACAGATTTTGATGGATTGGTTTGCGGGTGCCTTTGCTTTTTAATTTTTTGAGTTATTGTCTTATGTGGGGGCTCATTTTTTGCGGGACGAGATACGGTTTGATTGGTACTATTTTGGGGTACATAAGACTTTTTGATCGCTTGGTATTACAGTTTTTGTGAGTCAAGGTGAAAAAAAATAGCTGTTTTGGCATGGTTTTTAAAAATTTTTTTTTTTCAGCATTCACCTGGGGGGCCATCTCATGTAATATTTTTATAGAGCAGGTTGTTACGGACGCGACGATACCCAATATGTCTAACTTTTTTATTTTTGGAAAGTTTTACACATTTAGATGCATTTTAGAACAGAATAAAATCTTTTTTTTTGTGTTGCCATTTTCAAAGAGCCATTATTTTTTTAAGTTTTCAGGCGATTGTCTCAGGTAGGGTATCGTTTTTGCAGGACAATATGACGGTTTGATTGGTATCATTTTGGGGTAAATACGCCTTTTTGATCGCCTGCTATTACACGTTTTGTGAGGCAAAAGGGAAAAAAATGTCTGTTTTGGCTTAGTTTTAAAAAAAATTTTTTACAGCATTCGCCTGGGGGGCCATCTCATGCAATATTTTTATAGAGCAGGTGGTTACGGACACGGCGGTACCCAATATGTCTAACTTTTTTATTTTTGGATAGTTTTACACATTAGATTTATTTTTTTAACAAAATAAAATATTTTTTGTGTTGCCATTTTCTGAGAGCCATATTTTTTTTTATTTTTCAGGCGATTGTCTTAGGTAGGGTCTCATTTTTTGCGGGACAAGATGACGGTTTGATTGGTACCATTTTGGATCACCTGCTATTATACTTTTTGTAAGGGAAGGTGACCAAAAAATGTCTGTTTTGGCACAGTTTTTTTTTTTTTTTACTGCGTGCACCTGACGGGGTGGATCATGTGCTATTTTTTTAGAGCCGGTCGATACGGACGTGGCAATACCTAATATGTCTTTTTTTTCACTATTTTTTACAATTTTTTTATATTATTTTGTAAAAATGACGCTTTTTTTTGTGGAACTTGAAATTTTTTTTTTCGTAAAACTTTATTTTTTTCACTTTTTTCACTTTCTTATTTTACTTTTTTTTTTTCAGTTTTGGGGGTCTGATCCCCTTACAATGCATTACAATACTTCTGTATTGTAATGCATTGGCTGGAAGTGTATTACTCAATGTAATACACTTCCAGCACACTGCCTGTGAGATCCAGGGGGCTGGATCTCACAGGCTTCCGTAGATAGCAGCCGGATGCCTAAGGAAGGCATCCGGCTGCTATCTCAGCCATCGGGTCTCCGTCACAGCAGCGCGGGGACCCGATGGCAACCCCTTCCCACCGCCTGCATCGCATGTGCCGCGGTCAGCGCTGACCGCGGCACATGAAGGGTTAATGCACCGGCATCGGTGTTTTCACTGATGCTGGTGTATACATCAGGGGTCGCTGCGCCCGCCCGATCAGCGTGCCGTAGTAGTACGGCGCTGGTCGGGAAGGGGTTAAGGAACCTTTGCTGCTATTTTTTTACCCATTTGATTTCCAATTTTACCTATGTGGATTACAAATTGCAACTGAGTTTGGGACTCTGCTCCAGTTCTATGACAAACGTCAGAAGAAAAGAGCATACTAGGTAGGTGATATTTAAAATGTTTACATTATACATATAATGTATTTGCACTATATTGTTTCCACTGGATTGTTTGCACTAATGTTTTTACCTTTCAGCAACGTTTTCAAGTATGTTGCCCATTGTGTGTATTTCTTTACAGGTACCGCAATGGGTCCTCATATTCACTTTATAGTATTGTGGATGATTGTACTATGCCTATAGCCGGATAGACAGCACCTTACTTGTTCTACCTCAAATATACATACTGTCTCTGAGGGCGATTTCAGATCTGACCATTTACGCTGGATCTGGCCCGGGGTCCACAAGGTGTTGAAACGATGGTGCAAGCCTTGGATCACCTGCTGGATCACCTCCTTTTTATGCTGGTTCGGGTGGCGGTGTGTGCCATCGTAAATCGTAATCCTGGCGGTCCATCAGCCGGACTATGTATTTCAGCTGTGCAGCAGAGCTAAATGATGAGGATCGTCTGGATGCCATTTTCGAATATTCGCTCTGCCTCTGAGGAGTGCACGCCGCGGCCTCTCGTTGTACGTGCCTTCATATTACATAATCGCGTAGACAATAGTACGCTGAAGATTCATAAGCTATTTGTACGCTTATGTGTACGTCTTCTAAGAAGTTGCGTACATTTTTTAACTGTACGTTTGTTATTAGTGCGTGAATGTTCGCTAATAGCACATAATAATGTATATTTTGTACGCAAATACAACAAGTCTATTTGTCGAATATACGAATCTTAGGAAAACTTCGGCGAATAATTTTTTGAATGATTCGCTCATCTCTAGTTCTGAGCAGACTGTTATGCAAATGGGTTTGGACCCACTGCACAAGTGACTGGCCATACTCTGGAGGGGCATGACTAAGCAATTACCTGGTCTTCACTAGAGCCTCTGATGGTGACTCAATTCATTCAGGTTTTGTATAGTCAGGTACTCTTGGAAACTAAGTCCAATAAAAACATTAGTTGTATTAGAATGGTTTTGTTTGTTTTTGTTCTCATTATTTTCCTCCTTACAGGTGGTCTAATCATAAAGAAAAAATGTTTCTTGAATCAAAATGCACAAAATTCAGACCTTTAGATACTATAGTTAGTTGATCCTGAGTGAGGACTGTAGATGAAAGATTAACCCCTTCAGGACCCTGCCATTTTTCACCTTAAGAACCAGGACATGTCACTTTATGTGGTGATAACTTCACATATTGTACTTCATGACAGTGGCAAATTTGAGTCAAAATATTTGATTTTTATTTATGAAAAAATATCAAATTTACCAAAAAGTTTGAAAAATTTCCAAATTTCAATTTCTCTACTTTTAAAATACATAGAAATACCTCCAAAAATAGTTATTACTTTACATTCCCAATATTTCTACTTTATGTTTGGATCATTTTGAAAATGACTTTTTTTGGGGGGGATGTTAGAAGGCTTAGAAGTTTAGAAGCAAATCTTGAAATTTTTCTGAGAATTTCCAAAACCCACTTTTTAAGGACCAGTTCAGGTCTGAGGACACTTTGTGAGGCTTACATAATAGAAACCACACACAAATTTCCCCATTTTAGAAACTACAACCCCTTAAGCTATTTACAAATGTTAAACCTTTAGGTGTTCCACAAGAATTAAACAAAATGTAGATGAAATTTCAAAATTTCCCTTTTTGGCAGATTTTCAATTTTGATCCATTTTTTTCTGGTAACAAAGCAAGGCATAACAGCCAAACAAAACTCAATACGTATTTATTACCCTGATTCTGTGGTTTACAGAAACACCCCAAACTGATGTAAGGGTGCACAGCAGGCTTCAGAGTGGAAGGAGCACCATGTGGCTTTTGGAGAGTGGATTTAGCTGGAATAATAATTGGGAGCTATGTCGCATATGAAGACACCCTGAGCTGACCCTACAGTGGAATCCCCCAAAAAGTGACCCCATTTTGAAAACTGCACCCCAGGAATTTTTCAAGATCTGTAGTGAGCACTTGAAGCTCAAAGGTGTTTCATAGAATTAGGAAACACTTGGCAGTTAAAAATAAAAATTGCAATATTTACACAAAAAAAGTTGCTTTACAGCCACATTTTTCACTTTCCCAAAGGGTAACGGGACAAAATGCACCCCACATTTTGTTCCCCATTTCCCTCTGGATACGGCAACACCCCATGTGTGCCCAAAAACTAATGTATGGGTGCACAGCAGGCTTCAAAATGGAAGGAGCACCAGAAGGCTTTAGGAGAGCGGATGGCCTTACAGTGGAATCCCCCAAAAAGGGACCCCATTTTGAAAACTACACCTATCAAAGAATTTTTCAAGGTATGTAGTGAGAACTTTGAGCTCACTACACCAAGTGCTTTAGAGAATTAGGAAACACTTGGCAGTTAAAATGAAATATTGCAATTTTTTTTCACAAAAAGTTGTTTTACACCCACATTTTTCACTTACCCAAAGAGTAACAGGACAAAATGCACCCCACATTTTGTTCCCAATTTCCCCATGAATAAGGCAACATGCCATATGTGCTTGTATCCTGCTGTATGGGCGCAGCGCAGCAGGGCTCTAGTGGCAAACTGCAAAATATGGATTTTGCAGGCCAGAATTAACAGACATGGCTTTTAATTGCCATGTCACATGTTTAAGAATTTCTGAGGTCTCCAGAAATTAAAAACCCACAAAGGGTTAAAAGAGAAAATGCACACCAGTATGTGTTCCCCATTTTCTCCCCATTCAGGAATCACCTCATATGTGCTTGTAGCCTGCTGTATGGGTGCACATCAGGCAAATTGCAAAATGATTGGCAGAGAATGATTTTAGATGCCATTTAACATAGTAACAGTTTATAAGGCCGAAAAAAAAACATCTGTCCATCCAATTCAGTCTGTTATCCTGCAAGTTGATCCAGAGAAAGGCAAAAAAAAACCCTGTGAGGTAGTAGCCAATTTTCCCCACTTTAGGGGAAAAAAATTCCTTCCCGACTCCAATCAGGCAATCAGAATAACTCCCTGATCAACAACCCCTCTCTAGTAACTATAACCTGTAATATTATTACACTACAGAAATACATTCAGGCCCCTCTTGAATTCTTTTAATGAACTTACCATCACCACCTCAGGCAGAGTTCCATAGTCTTACTGCTCTTACCATAAAGAATCCTCTTCTATGTTTGTGCACAAACTTTCTTTCCTCCAGACTCAGAGGATGTCCCCTCATCACAGTCACAGTCCTGGGTATAAACAGATCATGGGAGAGATCTCTGTACTGACCCCTGATATATTTGTACATCGTTATTAGATCTCCCCCCTGTCGTCTTTTTTCTAAAGTGAATAACCCTAATTTTGATAATCTTTCTTGGTACTGTAGTCCACCCAATCCAGTTATTACTTTAGTTGCCCTCCTCTGAACCCTCTCCAGCTCTGCTATGTCCGCCTTGTTCACAGGAGCCCAGAACTGTGCACAGTACTCCGTGTGTTTTCTGACTAGTGATTTGTAAAGTGGCAGGACTATGTTCTCTCACGGGCATCTATGCCCCTTTTGATGCAACCCATTATCTTATTGGCCTTGGCAGCAGCTGTCTGACACTGGTTTCTACAGCTTAGTTTGCTGTTCACTAAAATTCCTAGGTCCTTTCCCATGTCAGTGTTACCCAGTGTTTACCATTTAGTATGTACTTGTGACTTGCATTATTCCTTCGTATGTGCATAATCTTACATTTGTCAGTATTCTGCTCATGCCTCCAATCTACCCAGATACATCAGTAGCAGTGTACTGTCCTCTTCTGTGTTAATTACTTTACACCGTTTAGTGTCATCTGCAAAAATTGATATTTTACTGTGCAAGCCTTCTATAAGATCATTAATAAATATATTGAAGAGAATAGGTCCCAATACTGACCCCTGTGGTACCCCACTACTGACAGTGACCCAATCTGAGTGTGTACTGTTAATAACTACCCTCTGTTTTCTATCACTGAGCAAGTTACTTACCCACATACAGACATTTTCGCCCAGTCCAAGCTTTGGAGAAGTCCAGATATACGACATCCATTGATTCGCCACTGTCAAGTCTAGAACTTACCTCCTCATAGAAACTGATTAAATTGGTTTGATTTGACCGATCCCTCATGAAGCCAATCTGATATGGCGTTTTTTGCTTATTTTATTTGAGGTACTCCAAGATGCCGTAGCATCTCTTAGAAAGCCTTCTAACCGTTTACTCACGACAGATGTTAAACTTTCCAGCCTATAGTTTCCGGCTTCTGCTTTTGGACGCTTTTTGAATATTGGCACCACATTTGCTATGCGCCAATCCTGTGGAACACTCCCTGTCAGTATAGAGTCCTTAAATATCAGAAATAAGGGTCTAGCTATGACATTACTTAATTCTCTTAGGATATGGGGTTGTATGCCATCTGGTTCTGCCAATTTGTCTATTTTAATCTTTCTAAGACACCTCTGTACTTCTTCCTGGGTCAGACAGGGCACTTTTAATAGGGAATTTACTTTTATATTCTGCATTTCATCTGACAGTTTATTTTCCTCAGTGAATACAGTGGAGAAAAAATATTTAATAGCTTTGCTTTCTCCTCTACGCTCTCTGCAACTCCCCCCTCATCACTCTGTAAGGGGCAGACACCTTCAGGTTTATACTTTTTACTATTTTTATAATTGCAGAACATTTTAAGATTAGTTTTACTCTCTTTGGCAATTAATCTCTCGGTCTCTAGTTTGGCTGCTTTTATTTGTCTTTTACATATTCTATTTTTTTCCTTATAGTTTTTCAATGCTTCCTCGCTCCCCTCCTGTTTTTTTTCTTGTTCCTTAACCATGTATTCCCATAAGGAATGTACCTCAAAATTAGATATTAGGATGCTTTTAAAAATATCCCATTTTGTGGCTGTATTTTTATTTTTGAGGCCTATGGCCTCTCTTAGTTGGCTAAATTTTTCTTTTTTAACCCCTTCCCGACCAGCGCCATACATGTGCCCAGTAGCCGGACCCCTGATGTATGCACCAGCATCGGTGAAAACACCGATGCCGGTGCATTAACCCTTCATGTGCCACGGTCAGCGCTGACCGCGGCACATGCGATGCGGGCGGTGGGAAGAGGTTGCCATCGGGTCCCCGCGCTGCTGTGACGGGGACCCGATGGCTGAGATAGCAGCCGGATGCCTTCCTTAGGCATCCGGCTGCTATCTACGGAAGCCTGTGAGATCCAACCCCCTGGATCTCACAGGCAGTGTGCTGGAAGTGTATTACATTGAGTAATACACTTCCAGCCAATGCATTACAATACAGAAGTATTGTAATGCATTGTAAGGGGATTAGAAACCCAAAAGTGAAAAAAAGTGTAAAATAAGACAGTAAAAAAAGTGAAAAAAATAAAGTTTTACAACAAAAAAGTTTCAAGTTCTACCCCAAAAAAGCGTCATTTTTACAAAATAACATAAAAAAAATTGTAAAAAATAGTGAAAAAAAAATAAATAGACATATTAGGTATTGCCGCGTCCGTATCGACCGTCTCTATAAAAATAGCACATGATCCACCCCGTCAGGTGCACGCAGTAAAAAAAAAACTGTGCCAAAACAGACATTTTTTGGTCACCTTCTCTTACAAAAAGTGTAATAGCAGGTGATCAAAAAAGCGTATGTACCCCAAAATGGTACCAATCAAACCGTCATCTTTCTGTTCTATTCTATTTTGGATTCTGTTCTAAAATGCATCTAATGTGTAAAACTTTCCAAAAATAAAAAAGTTAGACATATTGGGTATCGTCGCATCCGTAACAACCTGCTCTATAAAAATATTACATGAGATAGCCCCCCAGGTGAATGTTGTAAAAAAAATAAAAAAAAACATGCCAAAACAGCTATTTTTTTCACCTTGACTCACAAAAACTGTAATACCAAGCGATCAAAAAGTCTTATGTACCCCAAAATGGTACCAATCAAACAGTTTTCCTTTAATTCTTGTGGAACACCTCAAGGGTTAACAAAGTTTGTAACAGCAGTTTTTTATAACTTGAGGGGTGTAGTTTCTAAAATGGGGTAATTTATGGGGGGTTTCATTATGTAAGCCCCTCAAATCACTTTATATCTGAATTGGTGCTTAAAAAAATGGTTTTGGAAAATTTGGTGAAAATTTGAAAAATGGCTTCTAAACTTCTAAGCCCTCTAACGTCCTAAAAAAGTAAAATGACATTTACAAAATGATGCCAACATAAAGTAGACATATGGGGAATGTAAAATAATAACTATTTTTGGAGGTATTACTGTGTATTCTGAAAAAGAAATTGAAATTTGGAAATTTGCAAATTTTCCCAAATTTTTGGTAAATTTGGGATTTTCATCTCAAATAAGAGTGAAATATATTGACTCAAATTTATGATTGTCATGAAGTACAATGTGTCACAAGAAAACAATCTCAGAATGGCCTGGATAAGTAAAAGCGTTACAAAGTTATTACCACATAAAGTGACACATGTCAGATTTGCAAAAAATGGCCCGGTCAGGAAGGTGAAAACAGGCCCGGGGTTGAAAGGGTTAAAGTTTGATCTTTTTGTTCCTCCCTGAAGAAACACTGTTTTGAAGGTTATTATATTATGATCACCATTTCCCAGGTGTCCCCCAACCTGAACATCTGTTGTTCTGTCAGGTCTATTGGTTAATACTAAGTCCAGTATGGCTATCCCTCTAGTCGGGTCATGAACCAGTTGGGAAAGGTAATTGTCTTTGGTTATTGCCAAAAACCTGTTTCCTTTATGAGATCTACAGGTTTCAGTTTCCCAGTCTATATCTAGTGTAGGTGAAGTCCCCCATAATAACAACCTCATTATGATTTGCCACCTCTTCTATTTAGTTTAGAAGTAGATTTTCTGTGGACTTTGGTATATTAGATGGTTTTATAATAAACTCCCATTAGTATTTTATTATTGTTTTTGCCTCCATCTGTTTCTACCCACAGTGACTCCACATGTTCATGTCCCTCACTTATATCTACCCGGAGCAGTGGCGTACCTCCAATAGAGGCAGACCACGCAGTTGCTATGGGGCCCCTGGGGGAAAGGGGCTCGGCCATGGATGCCTCCTAAGTACACATACAAGCTCCTGTCACTTCCCAACTCCTGTCTTGGGCGCAGTCCTTGCCATCCAGGTCCCTGCTCTCCCCCTCCTCCTTACCCAGCACATTAGTGTCTGCCGTCTTTCAAGTCCAGACCAGCGTTCACTCTGCATGTGTGTTGTCTCTCTGCTGGGCTGGCCAATCAGCATTTGCAGTGCTAGCAGAGGCTGCTGCTGATTGGCTTGCCTAGCCAGCACCAGCAGAGAAACATTAGGGGGGCAGTGCCGCGCGGGAGTCCCTCTGCCAGCAAGTAATGTCTGAGGCTTGACTGCAGACAGCAGCTTAATGTGTAAGTTATGTCAGCCCTGTTTAATACATGTTTAAAATAAAAGTTTATGGAGGTTGGGGCTGAGGCAGTGAATAAGGACATTATATAATATGGAGCAACAACCACAGGTCATTGGAGGCAGAGGCACACTATGCATTATAGGCAGCAGGCACACTTTGGGGGGGGGGGTGTATAGCACACAATATAATAAGCTGCAGCAGGCAGCCAGGTACAGTTCCTGGGGGAGCAAACTATATAATAGGGAGAAACAGGGCCAGTTCTGTGGAGGAGGGGGTATGACACACCATATAATGCCCAACAGCAGGCACAGATCATTGGGGAGCTATGGCACACTATTAGAGATGAGCGAGCACTAAAATGCTCGGGTGCTCGTTATTCGAGTCGAACTTTTCCCGATGCTCGGGTGCTCGTTTCGAATAACAAACCCCATTGAAGTCAATGGGAGACTCGAGCATTTTTTGCAGGGGACCAAGGCTCTGCCTAGGGAAGGCTGGGTGAAAACCTGGAAACCTCAGAAAATGATGGAAACACCACGGAAATGGACAGGAAACAGCAGGGGCAGCATGCATGGATGCCTCTGAGGCTGCCTAATCCCACCATTACCCCAAATTCTCAGGCAACAGCCTGGTGGTTACCCTCATGGCAATTGTGCTCACCCAGACAAAGAAAGGCGAGGCACATGACCATCACATGTTAGGGAAGCGCCCAGCTAGGTGCAACGAAGGTCTATCACCGCCAATTTTCAGGGACACGGTAATGGTGACCCACTTAAAAATGCTGCCTGACAACCTGGCGGTGAACCCCTGATTGTCTGTCTTTCAATAAGATTGCAGTGTAAAGCATGGTGGTGAGCCTAAGTAATAAGATTGCAGTGTAAAGCATGGTGGTGAGCCTCAGTATGACTTTTTAGATGGAGATTGCATGTGGTCACGTACTCCCTGGAACCCCATAGTCACCCCTTCTCTGATGTGCTACCCCAGAACATTCTCTGCCCCAATTCGCAAGACCTTTTGCAGTCTCAGTGTGCTGACAGTGGGGATTTACCAGTGTTGTCTGAGGAGGTGGTGGACAATGGCGAGACACAGGTGTCGGGGGGTGAGGTAGTTGTATGGGAAGCAAGTTACAGTGGGGACTCCTTGGGGGGACTTTCTCATGATGGGACAGATTCAATTGTGTTTAGAAAAGCTGATGGGCTTCCGTCAGCACTGTGTGTATAGAACCCCATGGCCTTTCATAAAAATAGTCTGGCGATGACCCCAAGGCAATTTTCAGGGACACGGTAATGGTGACCCACTTAAAAATGCTGCCTGACAACCTGACGGTGAACCCCTGATTGTCTGTCTTTCAATAAGATTGCAGTGTAAAGCATGGTGGTGAGCCTCAGTAATAAGATTGCAGTGTAAAGCATGATGGTGAGCCTCAGTATGACTTTTTAGATGGAGATTGCATGTGGTCACGTACTCCCTGGAACCCCATAGTCACCCCTTCTCTGATGTGCTACCCCAGAATATTCTCCGCCCCAATTTGCAAGACCTTTTGCAGTCTCCGTGTGCTGACAGTGGG